>CAUYRB010036831.1:0-20371 GCA_963574695.1 Propithecus perrieri | reverse complement strand
GACAAATCTGATCAGTTGCATTTAAATAAAAAATAGGATACATACAATATTTTGAATAAAGAGGTTTTCTCTTTTTTTTTTTTAAGAAAGCGCCGTTGAGGCCTGGTGCGCGGTGGCTCACTCCTGTAATCCTAGCTCTCTGGGAGGCCGAGGCGGGCGGATTGTTTGAGCTGAGGAGTTCGAGACCAGCCTGAGCAAGAGCGAGACCCCTTCTCTACCAAACATAGACAGAAATTAATCGGACAACTAAAAATATCTATAGAAAAAATTAGCCGGGCATGGTGGCGCATGCCTGTAGTCCCAGCTACTCGGGAGGCTGAGGCAGGAGGATCGCTTGAGCCCAGGAGTTTGAGGTTGCTGTGAGCTAGGCTGATGCCACGGCACTCTAGCCCGGGCAAAAGAGTGAGACTCTGCCTCAGAAAAAAAAAAAAAAAAAACCCTCTTTCTTTGTGATTTCTTAAACTACTAAAATATTTTTTGGCCAATATATTAGATTGGATTACAAATAGAAATATAAAGCTAGAAAATTAGATCCATGTTTAGTGTTTGTCACTGTGCTAACCAATTAAAAATAACTTTTAGAAATATGAAATAAATCATTAAAGGGATAAAGCTCTTAAGAGCAAGGAGTTTAGAATTATTAAATATCACAGATTCTGATTGGAGAAGAGATGTATATAATGAAATATTACTGTTGCTATTTTCTTTTGTTTAATACTATTTAATTTTAAAAAATATTGGTACCAAACTTCACTTTTTAAAAACTTAATAAGTACTCGTTAAGTGGGGTGACTTTTAACAAGCTTTGCTGGCGCTTGGGCCTTTTAATTATTAAGTGGCTCAATTGGAACCTAAGCTGACTCGTTACAAACTGTTACTTGCTTCAAGTTGTTCTCTGTGCCTGGCTTGGTTTGTCCTTTTATGTACTAACAAATATAAATGTTCTCTGGATTATGAGTAACTGTGATCACAAAGCTGCTATATGGGTTAATTTTCATATTTCAGTTCACTAATTAATTCCCAGGTTTTTGGCAGCATAGATATCAGAAAGGAAAATGTTTAAAAGAAAGTATAAAAATAACAAAGTGGGCAGAGAGAAGGGAAGATAGCTAATTAAAATTTTATCCGATGCTGCCTGTTTATATGGGGGGGGCTTTTTCCTAAGGGAATATGTTTAATTGCCTTGATCATATTTTCCTTATTTCTGTTTATCAAGGAAAATAAACTGATATATATGTCAAAAAGAGATCATTTGGAGAGGTGGTTCTTAGGCTCTTTGAAGTATGTAAGGAAGTAGGGTGTTTTATTTCCACTTAAATGATTTAAAACGCAGGAAAGAAATCATGTCTTGCAGGTTTTAGTGGAGAGTATGAAGTTCCAGATAGCTATCAACATCTTTTAGTTTACACTGGGACTTAGAGGTGGAAAATAGTTATTTGGGGGAAGAGACACAACAAATCTAGAACCTTAAATGCAAGGAGAAAAACAGAATAGAGACAGGAGGAAATGAGTTTGTAAATTATAAAGATGTCAATTACTTATTGATTTTCCACATTTTATATTTTAACTTAGCAGAGTTTCTCCAGATCTTTTAATCTTCGTGGGACTAGTGGGATGTTAGTAGGAGTTACTCAAAAAATGTTTTGTGACTGTATAAATTTGGAAAGTGTTGGATTAAATACAATTGAGGTTCTTTACTGTGGAACTTCTCTGAACTTTTAAAATATTGATATTCTTTGATTCCCAGATAGGGGGTAGTGGGAAACACAGTTTTCCCAGCTAATTTGAAAATGCAACCATTTTTTGGTAGGGGGAGGGGATAAGAACTCGTGGGCTGGTGTCTCTTGGAACATACTTTGAGAAATGCTGAGTTATGTTCTGTTAATACATCATTACTTGTTAGCCCAAAAGGAAACAGCAAATAATTCTTTAGTCACATTTACATCGATTTTCCTTCTACTCCCTAAAATTAGTAAAGCAGCACTGAACCTGGCCTTTTTATTCTCAAATCACTATTCTCCATTAACTAAAGAGAAGAACTATGTGTGTTTCTCCCTTTTAGGGGCTATTACTTTGTAAATATAAAGATTACTTTGTAACTCTCTAAATTTGCCACTTGGTCCTTATACATTTGTAACTTTCCTCACAGTGTACCTTGGCCGATTTGGCAGAGTTGATTAATATAAAGGATGCTGACTGAGATTAATCATTCTGTATAATTGGACGGAAAAGCATGAGTTAGCATTAAGCCGGTGTTATCGTATCTAGTTAATTGCCAGGGTTTTCGCGTTTCCTGACTCCAACCATAAAATCAAATGAATTGATGGCTCAAAAAAAAGAAAAACCTGAAAAGTTTAGTCAGCAAAGAACATCTAATGAGTGATTGAATGCTCGTTTTATATAGTTTCTGAGCTTTTTTTGGAGGGGGAAGTTGCCCCCATGCTCTGAGAACTTTTCAATTTATCTTTATTCTGAAGGATCAGTACAATATTTTTTAAAAAACAGTGAGAAAACATGAGCAAAGAACCAGTTTCTGCCTTTCCTGTTCTCTACCCTCCTTGCTCCCTGCCCCCACCTGAGCTGTCACCGGAGCTAAGTAACTATTGTGTAATGGCCATAGCTGTAGGACTGCTTTGAAGTCCCCGGTGACATTCTTCAAGAAGCCAGAATGTTCAAAGGCAGCTTAACAGGAAAGTTGACTGAACCAGATCATCAGGAAGTGTGCATTCACCCGGAAGGGCATTTTGGATAGGTTTCAGAGTTTAAAGATTAACTTTTTTTCAACGTTTTTGACTTTACTGCTTATGTGCCACATATTGCAGCTGAATTCATTAATTTCCATTATAAACCATGTAACCAGAATTTTGTCTTAATAATTAAAAGCAGTCTAATTAGTTTTAAGTGTCCTCATTATGAGAATTTGTGTCCATCATTTTGCTTGATGTAATAATAATGACATGTTAACTGAGAAATAATTGTTATTTGGGGAAAAAAGCATAAAGTAAAAGTCCTTTTGATCCTTAATCATAAATAGGTTTTATTAGCTTATTTTAAGAAGCGGCATTCACGGTTCCTGAAATTTAGGGAGTGTTTCTGTTGGTCAGCACCATTTATTTAGTTTTAATTTTAATTGGAAATAATAGTAAAATCCAGTAGGTTTCTTAAGTCTTCTCACAGGCAGTAAGGCTAAGCTTTTCCTGCCCTTTCACTGCTGAGGTAGATCCAGATGATAGCTGTTGTGGTGCGACATCTTCGAAACTGGAAAAACATTTTCCTCTGTGAACGGACACTGAAAATGGAGCTCCACGTTTCAGAGGTTTATGGCTGTGTATCAATACTGAGTTTCTTTTGTACTTTGCTTTGTAGCCATCGTCATTCCAAACTTTCATAATTTTGATTTTTAATTTAAAAAGAAAAATAACCCACCAATATTTAAAAATAGTATTGTATCACTTTTGAAAGTCAGTAGAGTTTATGCAAAAGGAGACTGGAATTTTAAATCATTTTTGTTTTTATTTTTCTAAAGTTCATGAGAAGCATTCTTGTCATTCATGTTTTTGTTTTGTTTTCTCATTCTTTATCATTATGATTGGAACCGCTTTTAATTTAATTTCTCACACAGTTATTAGCATAATAATCTGTTTCAGGATTGTCTTGGGGATCATCACAAAGAAGAACATATTAGAGCATCTCGAGCAACTAAAGCAGCACGTCGAACCCTTGGTGATTAGATATATCAGATCTCCTCATTAGACACCTTAGAAGTCAGGAGGCATGAAACTTGTGAACTGTTCAGTTCTCTTTCCCAGATATCTGCTGAACAAAAATATCCTGCTATGCTGCCAATTACATTTGTATCTGATACGTTATGTCTGTAAGATAAATTTAGATACTGTATAAAATTCCATTGGTAGAAAGCAAGCAAAAGTTAACATCTCTCATCAAAATCATTAGTTACAATTTAAGAACTGTGAACAGTTTGGTAGTTGAACTAGTAATATTATTGAACATTCTTAGGGTGTACATGACAAATCAGTCTACTTAGTGGAGACACACTGGTCTCAGAAGACTTCGGACTGGTTACAAATGTCCGCCCTATCACCCCAAGCCCTTTTTTCTTTTTTATGTTTCCTAATCTTGTGGCAGTCTTACGGTAAATCTAAGCTCCTAAGTGATTTTAACCGAGCTTAGTGATTAGAGTTGCTGACAGTTACATGGATTTTTTTAATGGGCACACTAGCTAGAGTGTAATGCGTATATATTTGTGATCATAGCGTTAATTCTTTTTCTGCTATACCCTCCATGTCCTCAAAGTCACAATGTGTGTCCTGCCATTTCATTAGTGAACTGTACCTAGATTACGTGTGTGCCCCTTTTGTATGATGTTTCTAGAATGCAATAAGCAGATCTGGGGTCAAATGCATTTGTTTTAACTGGCTTGATGTCCTAGTGATTTCATGATTACAGATAAATTTTGAATTATCTACTGAGTAACATAAAAATTGTCTGGCTTTAGCAATTAATGCCTAAAATTATTTTGCCCTGCAATTGTCATACCTATATGAAACCTGTCCCAGTTTGCTTAAGTACACAACTAATTGTGTATTCCTGTTGTATGCTAATATTTCACAAGTGTTTCATGCATCCTTTTTTTAAAAACTACTAACCAGAATAATATAGTAGCTACTCATTCATTCTGCTTTCTGCTTCACCTGTAATGATCTTTTAGGACTGCTTCTTGATTTTTCACCTGTCTTTTAATGTAAGCATTAACAACTAAGACTTTCATAAAAGCACTGTATCTTAACTTTTTTGGCCAAAATCAAAATAGGAAAACATTGATAAGTGTACTAGAAACTTGGATTGTCTTACAGATTTATTCTTGGGGTCCTGAAGTTTGGGATTGAAGTTCTGTGTCGACCATTCTATATGCATTTTTATCTGAATTCTATGTGCTTTCATGAAGATTCTGCATACAAGTGGGCAATCCTTAAATTACCTTTTAAAAATTGGTTAATTTTGGTTAAACAGGGAAGTGAAGCGTTGAGGGGATTTATTTGGTCATCAGACATTTTACTGCTTTCGTGATGTGATGGGAAGGAATTTTCCTTCTCAGATGGAATCAGCATCATTTCCTGTTCATACATTCTCCATTTTTTGTCACTGTTTTGTTGGCATACATTAATCAAAACAGCTCTGCTTCGAGGGGGCGGGCAGTCCTCGGAGTCTCAGTGGAAAGGCCGTCATACTAGTAGTGACCATAATATTTTCGATATCAGAGGATGGTTGCTGGATAATTTTATTATCTTTACCAATAAAATACATTTTGAAAATACAAAATCAGGCTGCTTGCTTTGCTCTATTTCTGTCAACAAAAAGGATTTAGCTGTAGATTTAGCGTCTCTTCCCTCCCCGCCCCTTTTATTTTAATAGCGATCTTCTGTTTATCCCTTCCAGGCGCCTCCTTGGCATTATAACAAAAAAAGATATCCTCCGTCATATGGCCCAGACGGCAAACCAAGACCCCGCTTCAATAATGTTCAACTGAATCCCATAGATGAGGAGAGAGAAGAAACGGAAGAGGAAGTTCGTTTGTTGAATAGCACAACTCTTTAACCTGAGGGAGTCGTCCACTTTTTTTTCTCCTTAACAAAAAAAAAAAAAAAAAAGGAAATATAAAAGCCGGGCTTTTGCAACTTGGTTTGCAAATAATGCTGGTGGAATGGAGGAGTCTGGGGAGGGAAAGGAGAGAGAGAAGGACAGAGTGAGGTGTTCCCCATGTAACGGAGAGCAGCGCATCGGCTGCTGCTGTTCTGCACGGCTTGCGCTCAGCCGAGGACGGCCGGGACAGTGCAGGCTGCGCCTCGGCAGAGATGACGCCAGAGTCCTCGAGCACCGGGCCTGTGACCCCAACACTGCGAAGACGCGTATCAGTCCCTATTTCTGGAGGGATTACTTTGAATCGAGCCATCTGTAAAACTGCAAGGTCTTGCCCTTTTTTATCAAAACTGTTCTGTTTAATTCATGCATTGTATAGTTAAGCATCACCTTTCTACATTCCAGAAGAGCCTTTATTTCTCTCTCTCTCTCTCTCTGTCTCTCTCTGTAACAAAGCCTCTGTAAATTGGTGTACCCTTTTGAACAGTCCTTTCTCATATTGAGATGTACCGTGATTTTACTGAGGTTTCATCACAAGAAGGGAGTGTTTCTTGTGCCATTAACCACGTAGTTTGTACCATCACTAAACGCTTGGAACGGTACACGTGTACCACAGCAAAGGCTGATCAAACAGGTAACATCTCGAATGAAGCATGAACGAAATCTCTCAGCTTGTGCGCCGTGTGATTCAGAATCAAAAACAGCGAAACTCGATTTTAAAGGATAAGCAGTTCTTTTTCTCTCAGACTGTGTGGATAATGTGACCTGGTCTTATGCAAATTTTCTATCTGCAACTACTTTGATGTCGGCAAGTGCTGTTCAGCATAACTGAACAGTGCTGCGCCGCGACAGTGAAGACAGCAAGTCCTGTTTCGCTGTGTCTGACGTTAACTGCATGTTGCAACACTGGAATTTTTTTTCTTGAAATTAGAAGCAGTCATTCTTTTCTTTCCTCAAGGTATTTCACTGCTGACACTGAAGAAGAAATGTAATTCATAACTTGCACTAAATGTATATTTCTTTTCTTAAAAATTTACCATTCTTATTTATATTTTTATGGATTAAAATTTATAAAATACAGATCAGTTAATATCGCACTTAAATTTACCTTTTTAATGTGATATTTATAGACTAATTGAGACTTACAAATATGGAGATACGAACAAAGTTTACAGCGGGAACAGGGGTGTAAAAGCAGGCTGTGGCTGTCGCTCAGCGACCCATCGTGCGCCTCAGCCGTTTCTGATCTCTCACTGCCATCTCCCGGATTGTCTTCCGACCTGTTTTCTGGAAAGATGAAACACTACACATTACTTTGCAGATTGAAACCAAAAGTGTTAACCTTTTTTAAAATATCAAACAAAAAATGAAAACAATAAAATCGCAAAGGTAGCAGTTAAAATTTTAATCTGAACATAACCTTTGAATCTTTGGGTAGGTCGCATCCACATGAGAAGTGTCCGATGATGGTTTGAGTATCAGTAGTGCACATTTTTGCAGGATGAGTTAAAATGCACTAGAATATGTTTGGGATTTTTGTTTTTGGAAATGTCTGTTTTAATCATGGTCTTAATTCTCAATTGGCAAAGGCAATTTACTCAAAGAACTGGCCTAAATATTCTGTGATTGTACATTTTTGAAAGGAAAATGAATTTTTGCAGGCAGATATTTTCTAAAAGACAACTGGCAATGAGCCATTTTTACATTTTTGGAAGTGATTCTTCACTTCCGAGTTCTTGGTAATAATATACCTATAAGATCACATAAAATCTGTAAGATCCTGAAGACTTGTAAGATCACGAAGCCATACGAGAATGATGATGGAAAGTTGAGCAAAATGTTGGGAATTTCATGAGACATTCTTAGCTGTGCTGTCTGCCTAAATCAGTGTTTTGTCCTCATAAGTTCCCTCTTCATAGCCCCTTCAACGTTCTTTTGGCATCCGGGGTGGAGTCATTTCCAAGTGATAGTTCCGTGTGTCTCCACCTTGTCCTGAGTGTATTTGCCGTGCGGAGGCTGCTGGACCGGTGACTCCTCAGCACGGCTACTGGATAACTTAAGTGCTCGTCATGACTTACGAGCCGTCAGAGGAGAAACCAGTTTCTTCGCAGATAGCTTCATACGTTAAACTTCACATGGATCTTATTTTCCACATTTCCCTGTTTGAGTTCAGCTCCTACTTTCATTGCCCATCCTGCTTCAGAGACTAACATTTCAGGGTGGATAATAAAGCATTAATTTTCTTCTTTGGTACATTTCTATCCCTGGTGTGTCTTACTGCTGAAATACAGGAAAAGTGCCGGATTTTTCTTTGCTATTACTGTCTGCTCCATTTTTCCTTTGGATACGTTGAGGTGTGTCTTCTTTTCAACCAAACAATGAGATAGTGGAGACCATGAAACTGTTGTGCCTGACTAATTGGCAGATTAATTGACCAATATAAGTAGCGCCTTATTCGAGTACCCTTTTTGAGAAGGTATGATGAGAATGGGCAAGGGTGTCAGCATCTCTTCTTACTAATAAATGTTTTCAGTTTTGGTTCATGAAGAATGCTTAGCTTGTTAATCTGTGATGTTGCCTAGAGCTGTATTTATCTGTTTTTATTTACACTAGTGTAGTAAAGCTGCATATCATTACAGTAAAAATGATTACTGTGATGAGTTAATCAGAAACCTATTAAAATCTATACGACAATGTGTGGTTTGGCCTTTAATTGCATCTGTTACAGTCCTGCTCTGTACTGCTGCCCCGTGCAGTGTAGGCCAATATGTATGCCCGGCACATGGACCCTCAAAAAGATGATAATTACAATGCTGCTCTCATGTTACAAGCCGTTTCTGTACTTTGCAAGCAAGGAGCGACAGACGGGTCGATGCCGGACCGAACGGAGGACGTGCGTGTTACTAGCGACAGTTCTCGGCCCCGTTCGGCAGTGAAAGTTGCAGGTCTGCAAGAAACCGATTTCCTTTCAGTTCACTGTCAAAAATGTGATATTTCTAGAAGAAAAATTATCCTGTTTGCATGAAGACAGGTAAAATTTACATGTTTTTTTTTTTAATTACCTTGGAAATTTGCTAGTAGAACTGCCTAAAGGGAGTGGTAAGTAACATTTGAGTAAGATTTTAATAGTCTTCTGCTATTAAACTTTCAGGCCTTCTCTTCCCGGTTCTTCCCAGAGTCAGGAAGAGCTGGGTTGAGAGGAAAAATAAAAAAACTTTTAGCAAAAAGGAAAACACTTCAAGTCCAGAGTAGACTGAACACTCAGTCTGTGCCAGGCACGACTCTATTTTTTTGAAGTTTACATTCCAGTAGGAAAAGGGACAAATGCCAGATGGTGATAAATATGGATTAGTTCAGCAATTTTTTTTTAATGATTCCTACCATTATTAGCATACAAAATCAGGCAAAATCTTCATTCTACTAGAGTTTTTCCAACGAAGAAAAAGCGAAGGTGCGTGCATGCGTGTGCCCTGTTTTTGTGGAGGGTGATCTGGGAAGGCCTCAAGGATGAGGTGACATTCGAGCGGAAACCTAGAGACAGTGAGGGAGCGACATTTCCGTGTGAGAAGATGTCTGGGAAAAGAAAGTACTGTATACCACATCCTGAAGTAAGATATTCCGGCCAGGGTCAGGCAACGCCTGGTAGGTCACTGGCGGGAGAGGGCTCCGAGGGAAAAGGGAAGAAAGAAGGAAAGAGGTCGGGGGTACGGGGGCTTGATTGTTTTCCAAATAAAATGGGAAGCCAGGAAGGCAGAAAAGTGACGCCACCTGACCTGAGATGACCTCATCCCTTTCTTGGGCACAGACTGTAAGGAGGCGGTGGTGGAAGTGGGAAGACCAGGTAGGAGGCCCTTGGAATAATTCAGGTGAGCTATGGTACAGGTCTGAACCTGAGGCTGGTGGAGGTGGGGAAAGTAGTCGGATTCTAGATACCTTGAAGGTGGTATAGACAGGAATTTTTTTTTTTTTTGAGACAGAGTCTCTGTTGTGTAGGCTGGAGTGCCCTGGTGTCAGCCTAGCTCACAGCAACCTCAAACCGCTGGGCTCAAGCGATCCTCCTGCCTCAGCCTCCCGAGTACCTGGACCACAGGTATGTACTACTATGCCCAGCTAATTTTTTTCTATTTTTAGTAGAGATGGGGGTCTCGCTTTTGCGGAGGGTGGTCTTGAACTCCTGACCTCAAGCCATCCTCCCGCCTCGGCCTCCCAGAGTGCTGAGATTACAAGCAAGCCGCCAGCCTGGCTGCCAGGACTTGTTGATGGATGGAGTGCGGTGAGCAGTTAGGATGTCTGCACGGTGTCTGGTCTGAGTAGCGACAGCGGAGTGGACACTGAGTTGGGAGAGACTTCAGGAAGAACAGGTTTGGGGCTGAGCGTGTGTGGAGGGGAGTTCTGGCTTCAGACATTAGGTTTCGATGCCTTTTGGACTCCACGCGGGCACGTCCAGGGGCGCTCGCGTGTACGAGACTCGTTCGGGGGAGAGGGCCGCCCGAGCGCTGAGCGGAGCAGACGTCACCCCGAGACAGGAGGCTGCCGCGGACTGAGCGCGGACACAGACGAGGAGCGAGGACTGAGCGCGGACGCGTTCTGCTTAGGTGCGGGGAGACGAGCCAGCCGGACAGGGGTCGGGCGAGGAGCGGTGCCTTGGCCGAAGGGCAGCCCCTAAGCCGGAGAATGGCGGTTTCCGGGAGGGTCGGCCGTGGGCGCTGCCGGCGGGGGGCGAGCCTGAGGCTGACGATTGGCCGCGCGGAGGTGACGCGCGGCTGGCCCGCGGCGCAGCGGGCGGTGGCAGCAAGGGCGTGGCTGCCGCGAGTGCCACGGAGACTGGCAGGAGAGGCGCCGAGGGTGGCGAGTGCGACTCCTGCGGGGCGTGCGGGGACGCAGCGTCTGGATGCAGGGCGCGGCGGCTTCGCTGGCTGCGGGTGGAAACGGGCGAGGAGGCTGGTGAGACCAGGTCTGTTGGGAGATGCCGGACGGTGCAGCTCGCGTTGCCGCCGGTGACGGAAGCGTTTGAGGGGAAGACGAACGGCCTGAGAGGAAGGAGCGACACCCACAGGACGTGGACCGCAGTCACGGAAGCGGGGAAATGCCGAGTATAGGGGAGTTGGTCGATGCCGAGATCTTGCTGAGGTTCTTTCGGTCGCCGGCATTTCGCAGTGAAACAAACAGAACGGGAGAGGACGTGGGAAGTTTGAGGAAGGGTGAGACGGTCTAAGGTCGGTGGCACCCAGCACGGCCAACTTGGGGTCAAAGGAAGAGCAGCGTCGTGGGTGCGTTTCTTCTCCAGCTACCTGATGCCGAACACACTCAAGCACGGAATGGGCAGTTATTTGGCTCAAGCTCTAACAGAAAGATGCGACAAACGGAGCGAGAGGCGGCGGAGCGGAGGATGGGGAGTGGCCGGGCGGGGAGTGGAGCGCGAAGGCCGGGTGAAGAGGGAGCCGAGGGTGCAGGGGGCCGCGCGATGAACCGGAGGGTACTGCCGGGTTGAACGCTGAGGTAGTAGCGGCAAAGGGACGGGAAGATGGGCGGTGACATTCAGACGGCAGGATGCCTGCGATTTGCGACCAGGGAGATTTCCATCATCGGTGCTGACACGGTGCTAGTTTGTCGATCGAGCTCTAGCCGGACCATTGAAAGAGTAAGACAAGGATCTGAGAGGTCAGGGTCTTGCAGGGACCATCTACACAGACACTGACGTTGAGAACTAGGGTTGGAGTAGTTTGGACAGAATGACATTAAGCAAGGTCAAAGGTTGAGCTCGTGCAAGGGCCTTATGCTGTTGCCGCGTCATGTACGGCAGTATGTCCCGGGTGGTTTTGTAGCTTTCGTTTTTCCTTGGGTGTATCATTCTGCATTCACGTTTCAGGGTCATATAGAAGCTCCGTTGTTGAGCCCCAAAAGGTAAGGCTAGCTAAGCTTGAACTGAGTGATAATTTTCCGTTAAATCTTGACTGGGTCACGGTGCTTCATTCATGAGGAGCCTAGCCACTTAAAATGTGTTCGGGGAACAGAGGTATACAGCTGCCATTTGGAAGCTACCACAGCCACTGAGTGCCCAGATCCCAGGTAGATAAAATATTTAGTAAAATAAGTTTAAATGGATTATGCGTTTAGGGAAGGAAAAGGGTAAGAAAGGTTTTGGTGTCCCACCGAAAGGCGCTTGCTCTTTAATGAAGAATGTTCGGTAGTTGGAAGATCCGTACCTCCTGAAACGTGCTTAGCCCTGACACAACTGGCTGGAGTCTGAGACTGGAAGTCCACATTTCTTGTCCTATTGTCCTCAGGAAACCCTGTTCACATTATCCAAATTATAACTGCCATATTGAGATTAGTGTCCAATCTCTGTCTTGGCTGCGATATACCTATACACAGCCAAGAAGACACAGTCACGTTAGGTTTCTGTCAGGAATGGATGAAAAGCTGATTCACCTCTTTTGTCCCTTGATAAATCCTTTTGGAATCCATATTGCTGATCACAAGGCATGTAGAAAAGTTACACATTTGAGACTGTTGGATCACTAAATGGCAAAATAGTATTTCTAGCTAAGCAAACCTTTAGCAGGCGATACCTGAATTTGGATAATCAATATTTTAAGAATATATGTGTGAATGTTAGGGGCAGTATTTAGAAATAGGCACTTTAGAAACTAAAGAAATCTAAGGAAAAAAGCTCAAGAGCTTCCAAAATGTTAGATTATTTAAGATCAGTGTAATGCGGTCACTTTTTCTAAAGTATGTGTGCGCTAATTGTTACTGTAACGTTTTAATATAAAACAGTTCACACGGGTCCAGGGCCTGGAGCTGCTTAAGTGAATGACATGGCAGCTCCTCAAAACCTCCGAGACTCCCCATCAGAACTGTGGAAGTGCCTGTGCAGTTACAAAAGGGAAGTTGAGGATCTTGTTCCATTTTAGTTATTATACAGACTATGCCTCCCTTGCAGAGCACGGCGTAACCGCCTGCACTGGCAGCACGCAGCGCATACGTACGCAGTTTGTTACTGAGGGGGAGATGGCCGTAAAACGCGTGCCCTCAAAAAGCTCACAGCCTACCTGGGGAGATGAGACAGGCCACTCATTTAAAACCCTAATCAAAAATTTTGCCTTTTAATAGTGTACTCATACCTTGTATTTTAAAAAGTACCTCAAATCTAAGGAGACAGCTGACAGAACTTTGGAGAAGTGCTACTCAACAAAAGTTCTTCGGGCGAGTCAAATCCGTGGCATACTGATTTTACTGTCTTATACTAACACTATATATCAATTACTATGCCATATTTCTTAGTCAGTTAGACTGAGTCAAAAGAGAACTGAAGAATATACCTAGTGGGCTAACTGGAGTGCCTGCTGGGAGACCGCGCAACCATGCTGCTTGTCGGGTCTGGGCTCGGACACCCTAGGAGGGTGCTGGCTACTGTCCTGAGTTTCCTTCTCTGTGTCCCTCCTAACTCCCCATAAACCAACCCTTACCGCTATTAACTCAAAACTCAGCAGAAATATTTCTTAGTTGTCCATATGATACTGAAACAGGACTCTGAGGAGGATATTCTGGTTATCCACAGGCATTAGGCGTGATTTCCTGTGACCTGTCAGAGGATGAAAACGCAATTAGGGTGTCCCCATTTAGATGACCTGACTGGCACTTATTTGCAGATGAAAGAAAAAACCTTATAAAAGAACCACCTTATAGAATTTTTAGCAAATGTTTCTAATTTATTTTTGTATTCCTTAAAAACAGAACAAATCACAAGTTTAATACCAATACTTTAAAATATTGTACCTCGAACAAAGCCCCCTCCCACTCATGCTGCAAGTTGGTCTATGTTCTCTTTACTTCTGTTTGCCAGGTGATCTTCAATAATTTCTGCATACAGATTCCTCTTCAAAAGAGTATACGCGAGAGGTAAAAGCTGGCCAGCAACTTTATGAAAATACTGAAAAATAAAAACATTAAGCAGAGCATACAGCAGATGCCTTTGTAAGTAGCAGAAAATACACTGAACAGGCACGTGTTTGCAACGCCCACTTCCAAAATCATTTCAGCTACTCGCTGTTGATCAGGCACCTGGCATTCTGTCCAAGGGGCAATCTTGTCGCTCTAAAAGACTAGAGGCGTATCTTGAAGAAAATTAAGAAAACCAGTTAAAAACTTCAGCTTTCCTAGTCCCTTAGGTTTTATCCAATTTTCTCACCCCAAACTATACCCACAAATACTTTTCTTCTCCTCTCCAGTCCCACCAGTCAAAAGTTTAGGCTTTATTTTCCTTTGCTGACTGTGTAGAACAGCTGTGCTCAGTGTGGGTCACACCTCACTCCCTCTCCGTACCCTCAAATTCCTCCTTTCTCACCTCACCGTGTAACTGCTGCACCCCTGCTAAGAGCCAAAGCCACTTCAGACTACTGCGATTACATCTATGCTCGTAGGACTAGCAGGCCTACGTTCTTTTGTTGATAAACATTTAGTGTTTAACGTGTGGTAAGTACTGTGCTAACCGCCTCGTAACTCTTATGTATTATTTACTTCTCACAACGGTAAGTTTGCTGTTCAGCTGGTGCTCAGCGTGTGGCTCGTTTATGGCCAGGTTCGGTCTGACTGGTCGGTGACTGTCGTCCTGGCCTTGCACATCTATCGCTTTTACTGATAACCACCACACGCAAGGTAGGCGGAGAAAGGCAGTGTAACAGGGGTTATAGCACGTCCTTACGATGGCCTGCCCTGACCAGGGAAATCAACCTCACCTTGGAACTTAATGGAAATGCAAGTTCTCAAGACCCACCCAAGAACTCCAACTGGGGGGCAGAGCACCAGTCTGTGTTTGAACAGCCCTCCAGACGGTTCTGTGCTAAGGTTGGAGAGCTACGGTTTAGTCTTGCACCTGGGGGTGTCAGCAATGCAGTCTCAGGTTTCATCCCAGACCTACTGAGACAACTGGCACCTTAACAGCATCTCCAGGTGATTCATAAGCACTTTACAGTCCAGGAATTACTGTACCGATTTAAACACCGACTCTGGAACCAGACAAGTATGTGAACGTGGGCAAGACGCTTTGCCTTTCTCTGACTCGGTTACAAAGTAGATTAAATGGTCTCTCTGTGTGTGCACACATATTTTGCTGGTAAGGAAACAGATACAAAGGTGTCAGAGGCACTATACCTTATTGCCTGTTTGACCTTGAGGCAACTACAGTTGAGTAGGCAGTCGTTAAGTAAATTTCTGATTTAATAAGAAAATAGTTAATGATAGAATAGCATCTATTTGTAAAAATTTAAAGCATACTTAAAAATAGTATTTATTCTTCATCTAAGAATTCAGGCACAATAACAAATATCCCCTACCACAACGGAAATGAAATGAAGCCTCAGGAGAGGGGTGTGTACACACCCACGTATACAGCAACAAATACACATACCAAAAGGCGTGTCCCTGTAGTACGTCTAATAAGTAAATTCACTTTAATGTCAAGCTGAAGGCAAATAATCTTGTTATTCACCTTTACCAGAATACAAGGTGAATTTCAAATAAATATTTTTGGAACATCTGCCTATTTTGAAATACATGCTGAATCCATACCCTACTGTGTTGGAACCTGGGGACATAAATGTGTGTGTGCGTGTGGTGGGGCAGGGGGCGGTTTCCGCTACTCACGTGGGAGCCGTAGCAGAAGAGGTCCATGCCCAGCTCGAGGCCCATGCCGTAGTCGCACTCGTCGTTGGCAAACTGCACGAAGGTCATCATCTCCTGAATGGGGGCAAAAGCTTTCAGTCTCTCCTCATCACTTGCAGCCTCAACTATTGTCTTGCAAATTCTCTTGAGAGCAGCTGAAAGAAATGAATACAAAAAGATTACACAATTTAACAAGTGATTTTAACTGTCTTCAAAGGTAAAGAGACTATGAGCAGGTCTTCCCCACATGACTTTTTGTACTAGTACAATAGCACTAGTACTACAGCACTGTAAGTTAGAATGGCAATTTTATCATTTCTCTACTTAGGATTTAAGCATAAAAATGGCTTAAGAGATTTTTTGTATTAGCAAAGTATGACTATTTCATAATGGATTTAGTCACAATCATGATTTTATATGAACTTTCAAAGTTTCATTAGGCTAGTGCAGGAAATTGGCAAATTTGGCCAAACCTGGCTCACCCTGGTTTTAACTGTCATCAAACTAAGAATGTTTCTGCATTTTTAAATGGTTGAAAAATAAAAAAGCAAAACAAGAATATGTAATGTCTAAGGTTCCAAAATAGTTCAGAAAAAATAACGAGGCAATAGGCTAAAATTCTTTAAATTCTACCACATTTTGAGCATTACGAGGCCAATATTGTGCTAAGCATCTGACATACCCTTTTATACCCCAAACACCCCTATGAAGTGAGTATCATTATTTTACATTATATTAAGTAAAAATCAGGCAACTAGCTAAGCAATTATTGTTTCTTTGGGTAGTGGTAGGTAGTGGTATGCACGCTACAGTCAGACTGAGTTTGAGATCCAGCTCCTTCATTTACTAGTGCTAAACATTCTAGATCTTTCCCTCGTGAAAACGGGAGTAAGACCTACTTTAGGAGTTGGACGAGGATTAAATATTATGTATACGTCACTTGGTACAGTGAATCACAACACTGACATTTAAGAATTGCTCAAAAATGGTACCTTATTTGCCAGGTTACAGTGTTATTGTAAGAAGCTTCAAAGGGAATACTGGTTAGGAATAAACTCAATTGTGATTTGCTAATCACAGTCACAATGACAAACTGCCAGTCAATTATACCTCCTGGCAAACAACACTAGGCAAGGGCAAGATTAGGTCTTTAACTTTTATGTCTTGCTATAACTTCTTATTCAAAATAAGTAAACCACAGAAGGATCTAGAATATTAGACTTAGACATAAAACCCCAGAACCACAACTAACGTAGGATAACAGGCTTTACTCCAGGGCACTACAATTTAACATCTACCACACCCTTAAAGTTTTAGAGACCACCATCTCTGTAACAATGTTCTCAAACGAGATGGTGATGCTTTCTAAAACTCTGGATGGGCTAGTGAGCAGAGGGGCAGAAGAGATTAGAGCCCACACTCCTTCCCATCAGAGACTGGTTACCTCTGGCTTCAAGGAGGAGACACAGGATAGATCAGCCTGTCCAAGAGAAATATAATGGGCTACATATGTAATTAAATTTTTTCTAGTATCCATATTAAAAATGAAACAGGTAAAACTAATTTTAAGATGTTATTTAACCCAATATTCCAAAATAGTATCATTTCAACATAAACATTCACTACTGCTTCAATTTATAAATTTAAATTAATTAAGCACAATTACGAATTTTGTCCTCAGTTGCACCAGCCACATATGAAGTGCTAGTGGCCACTGTATTGGACAGCTCACTTCCCCTACGGAATTCCTCTGAAGTGGTCGGGGCACAGCAAAAATAATTACGTATGAACAGCTGTCATCTGAAACATCTCAATCTGTTAGCTGGAGACTGCACAATCACATCTGAGAACAGCTGCTTTAAAGAAATGGTTGAATGCAGACTTCCAGGCCCCACTCCAGCGACTGGTAACCACCAGGGCTAGCCAGTTCTGTTCTGAGAAATGGCTGGCCAAACGTCTGTTGGGGGCAGGGGTACTTGGTCCTTCCTTAAGAAGACGCTAATTTTGATTTACCTTTAGTTTTATCCCTCCTGGAACAGGATGATAAATAAAGGAATGCCTAGAGGGATGTTCACGATAAGAAGAGAAAGCAGGGAAGGGGAAAAGAGAAGAGGTTTTTCAACATAGCAATAATTAGATTTTGCGCAGTAGTCCATTTTCAAGGGGTCTTTGAACTTACAGATGAAGTAGTTCAGGATCTTGGGCTTCTGAAAGCTAAACAGTTTTACATGCACATGAAAAAATGTTCACAAAAAACTATTTGAGTGCACACTATCTCAATAATTACTGTTTTGCAAGCTCACCGTAATGTCAAAGGTTTCAAAATAGTTCAGAAAAAGTAACTAGGACATGGCTTAAAATTCTTTAAATTCTTAAAGATAACTACCATATTTTGAGCACCATGGGGCAAGCACTGTGTTAAGTACCTTAATACTTTTTTACACCAAAATACCCGTGTGAAGTAAACATCATCCTTAACCCCATTTGACAGATGAAAAAGAAAGTTTAGTGGGGTCAAATAATTTGCTCAAGGTCACAAGCTTTGAACCCAGTTTTAATTCAGGCATGACTGACTCTAAAACCTTTGACTAAGGTCTAGTGACCATCTCACAAAAAGCATATGTACATACTTCCCAGTATAAGGAAAACCTTCCTCCATATATATTAACATATATGCACATGTTTACATGTGAAATATATTACCATCTGTTTCAGGGAGCTCTCTGTACCCAACATCATTTTTATCTACTGGAACAACCAAGCCTGCACCATGAAAGGTCTTTGTCACGACCTAAGTTTAAGGGAAAAAAACAGACAATTTAATCATGGTAAATAGACCAAAAAAAAAAAAAAACCAAAATGAAAAAAAAAACCTCCCAAAAAACACAAATCCTCAACATTTTGCCAAAACATAACATTCAATGACATTTTATTTCATTAAGTTTGGACTCTGGGGTTAAAGTTTAATACTATTTCTTTCCTTTAAAATTAAAAGTCAAGCACATGAAGTAATTATGAAACAGTGAAATAACTGGCTTCCAGTAACCGTGCCAGTCATTCAGAAGTCTGCATGCTGACTCGTTAGGGAGAACCAATGCACCCCGTCACGGGAGGCGCGCCGAGTGTCAGCTTCTCTAAGGTCAGGTAGCTTCCAGATAGAAAGCGTAAGAACCTGGGTGTCAAGGAAGACAGAAGAAATATTAATAGTTTTGTCAGCAGAAAGATGTAGGGCAAAATTCCTCTCATTCATCCTGCTAATTTGGACCCCCATATTTTTGCCTTGAAAATTCAGGGTTGTTTGCAAACTTCTCAAAAATAAGGCAATTTCCAGTGTTGTGGTGCTCTTTTTGGAGGCAAATCACATAACCAGTAAGATACTAAGTGGCAATCTTCAAAGATAAACCAGGCCCAACTACAGCCACCACCACGAGCCTTCCAGTCTACATTCTTCCTTTATTCACACTAGTAGCACTATTTTCAGGTCTTTCCTTAACAAAACATGTGCTTCAAATATTCCACTTTTTGGTGCAATCTAGTGAAAATATCCAAGACATAAGGCTACAACTCCAAAAATTAAATTGTAAAGTCCTCTCGCCTGAGTCTTGTATCTTAAAACTTACTTCACTCCAATGCCTCCACTCCCTACTCTTCCACTCCGTTGCTACTTTCGTTATCCTTAATTTAAGCTGCCAGAAAGGGTAGAATATTCAGAAGTTTTCAGACAACTGCTCACCATTTTGGGAAAAAACAAATGAAGTAATTGCCTTACATCTTTATATCAAAATAATTTGCAATTGGATTTCAGGATTAAATGTATAAATAAAACCATAAAACTATTAGAAGAAATAAAAGACAAATATTTTTTATAATTTTGTGTTGGAGAAGACCTATAGAGTTGACTATATAAAAATAAGTCAAATCAAGAACAAAATTAAGAAAAATTAACTGATGAAAGATATTTGCAACATATATAACAGGAAAATAAAGATTAATGTCTTTGAACTTTATAAGGGAGTCTTACAAATAAAAGTCTAACACCCAAATAAGAACACAAGACTAATTCTAACCCTGACAGAAAAATGGGCAAAGTCCAAGCAGTTTACAAAGAAACACAAATGGCCAAAAGAAGTGAAAATTATCTTTATATAATCAAAGAAATGCTAATTAAAACAATGAAGAATTATTTTATACCTATCAGTATAGAAAAGACTAAAAGGAGTAGGAAAAAATCCACAAAATTAGGAACAAGCAAAGAAAAACTACACATACACACAAACACACTTCAACTACTCGACCTGGTAATACTAAATCTAGGAATTTCTTCTCGGGAAATAACAGTAAGTGTGTGAATAAAGATACAAAAGGATATGTATGGCAGGGTTGTCTGCATTTGTGAAAAATCTTCAGCAACCTAAACTTCAAACATAAGCACAGTACCCTGCAGCCACTCAAAATTATGCGGTAGATTAAATTGAGCAATAGGAAGTGATAATCACAATACACTCATAAATGTAAAATGCAGGTCATAAAACGGTGATAATGCAGGGAAAGGAAGCAGTGGGCTAGCTGACTTCTCTCCCCCCTCAGGCCGAATGACATAACGACAAAAACCACAGTGTATGTATTTTCACTTTTTTCTTTAGAGACTTGACTGTTGCCCCCACTAGAGTGCCGTGGCGTCAGCCTAGCTCACAGCAACCTCCAACTCCTGGGCTCAAGCGATCCTTCTGCCTCAGCCTCCCGAGTAGCTGGGACTACAGGAACCACCACGCCCAGTTATTTTTACATTTTCCACAAATGATTAACTGCGCTAATTGTCCATAAACAGGTATCAATCATTAGATGTCATCAAAATCCTTATAAAATAGGATTACAAACTTAGGAAAACTCTATACAGGGGTGGGTGATATCCTGAGGCATCAGAGCAGAGATGGACAGAATGAGACACCCTCATTTTATGGCATCATTTAACCCACATTTTTAAAAATTAAAAAATCTAGATATGAAAAGGTAAAGTGGCATATTAATAAGATAGGATGGAAAAAAT
>CAUYRB010036825.1:0-16496 GCA_963574695.1 Propithecus perrieri | reverse complement strand
AAGTGAAGTATCCCAAGAATGGAAAAACAAGCACCACATGTACTCACCATCAAATTGGTATTAACTGATCAACACATAAGTGCACATATAATAATAACATCTATTGGATGTCGGGCAGGGGGGAGGGGGGAGGAGGGGACGGGTATTTGCATACACAAAGAGTGCAATGCACACCATCCAAGGGATGGGCACACTTGAAACTCAGACTTAGGGGGGAGTGGGGAGGCAAGGGCAACATACATAACCTAAACATCTGTACCCCCATAATATGCTGAAATAAAAAAAAAAAAAAAGAAAAGCAAAAGAAAGCCCAAGGAGATGGTACATTCCCACAGCTGAAATGTATGGAACTTATAGCTAGAACTGTCACATTAGCTACTTTGATAATGGAAAGCCCAGTCTAAGTGAAGTCTTAAACTCACCCTAAGAAATAGGTATGATGTGGAAAAGTTGCATACATTTAATTTGTGTAAATAAAATTTTTTGGATTAGTTTATGTTATATTAATATTTTACATTTTATCTGTCTTACTGATCTTAAATAAACAATAAACAATAGGATCGATTTTAAATTTCAGTGCCCTTAATATTTAAGGGCACATGATCAGGCACTATTCCACAGATGTATGGAGAAATTACATTGTTTATTATGTATTATGAAGTTTGACAAAATATCATTCTTTTTCTAACTTAGTTATGTGTTTTAGAGAAAGGGCTTGATCTCTTAAAACTAAGCAGTCAATATCAGAAATGCCAAAAGGAGTTCCCTTAGTTAAAGTCCTTGACAGGATGATGAAGCATAGAACAATTTAGTCATATGGGAGACAGTAGTGAGTAATTCATGCTGAATGGAAAAAGATGATAATGGAATATAACCAAAATTCGTAACACCACACCACTGAAAAAGTTAACTTTTGTCCTTCTTTCTGCTTTATGTCAAAGAAGATAAAAACAAGCAATGAAGGTAAAAAGAAAAGAAGGCGGTCAAGGCAGAGACCTCTTGGTTAATTAGGAAGTTAGAAGGACAAAGTATTGGTTAATAGCTAGTTAGTGATCTCTTGATAGAGAGCTCATATACTAAAGGAAAGACCATAGAAGAGCCTGTGATAGAGATTTGGCTAGAGGTTCTGGAACCATAGATAAGCCCCAAGCATGAAGAAGAGATCACAATGAGTTAGATGTGTTCTAATGAAGCCTAAAGAGGAAAATCAGGGTTCATGAAGGAACACTTGCCAACGTTTATAGGTAAGTAAAAAATAAAATTATATTTGCAACAGATTGTTTCTGAAAATCTTACTCTATACTGACAATTCTGCTTACATGATTTAAATCTATTTGTGGCTCTACTGGTTGCTCAATAAAGAAATTTTAAAGAGATATAACTGAATGGAAATGCTTACAAACACGGACATCTTGCGTAACCAGAAGATGTCTGGCGATTCAGACCATGAGATCATAACCAAAGAGCATTTCAGGACAATTCATTCAACAGTGGGAAGAGTTAAAGTGAAATAACTTCCTAAAGCACTGAAAATCCTGTAAAATAGCCAGTTAAGAAGGATTCTATATAAATCCCTGATTTGTTTGAAACCTCTCACAAATTTAGATCACAATTTATAACTATTATCATTAAGCTAAAAATCAAAGGAAATAGAAGATCTAAAAGGAAAATGAAAGAAGTTCAAATTTTGCCATTTTGAAATGAAAAGTCTAGCTTTGAAAGTGGGACAATATGTGTGCCTTAAAAACTTTTATAGCTCGTACAAAATAAAAGAGAATAAATTATAAACAATGACACTATCTTAAAAGTTTTTTGGAATGAGGTGGGAGAGACATATTTTTTAAAAAGGACAGGGGATGGGGGGTGGGGATCAATCCATATTTTTTCAAAGTCCAAAAGACATTAAGTAATAAATGCAACAGCCTGTAAGTGTGCTTCTTACCCCTTTTGTACGAAGTCAACATGCTTCTCTGGAAGAACAGACATTATTTCATTCAAGAGTTGATCTGGATTTACTAATCTGGTTGTAGTCACATTATAGTGAAGCTTAAAAAAAGAAAAAGAAGGGGTGAGAAGTAAATCTCTACATCGACACCAAGACCATCCTACCAGATCTAGAGTTCTAAAACTCCTCAATATAGTACCTTTCCAAATGGAACTATTTCCAGAAAATTACTGAAAGAATTTACAGCCAACTCTTGGTAAACTAATGGCCCTGGGAAAGCTTGGAGAAATGAATTTACTATCTTCCTTTTTATACTTTCAACTTCTTCTCCTACCTATCTTTTTTTTAAAAAAATAAATATTACATAACATCAATCTATCTGAGCTTTACCTCTTTCTCCCTTCCCACACTATGATAGAAACAGTCTTGAAATGTAAACTGTGGGAAGATGAAACAAATATCCTACAAAGTTTGGTTTGTATATAGTTGGATATGTTTCCTTCATTCTTTCTGGATTATTTAAAGAATATTACAGAATTCCAGGAGCTGATTCTTTGACAATTCTATAAGGAAATGAATATAACAGGCACGCCTTCTAAAAACTATTTTTTCTCGTTGACCAAGAACACAATTCTCAAAGATAATCTTTTTCTTTTCTTTTTTTTTTTTTTTTTGAGACAGGATCTCACTCTGTTGCCCAGACTAAAGTACAGTGGTGTCATCATTAGCTCACTGCAACCTCAAACTCTTGGGCTCAAGCAATCCTCCTGCCTCAGTCTCCCAAGTAGCTGGGATTACAGGCATGCAACAACAGGTCCCACTAATTTTTTAATTTTTTTGTAGAGATGGGGTCTCACTATGTAGCTCAGGCTGGATCAGAGATGATTTCATTCCTAATTAGTATATATCTATTCATTCATCCAATAACTATTTACTGAATGTTTACTATATACCAGGCACTGTTTTAGTAGGTCCTAGAAACATAAAAATCCCTGCCTTCCCAGTAGTACCTTCACTGTCAAACAATATCATAATTTCTATGTCTTTCAGATTTGAGTTCTTTTCATAAATAATAAAATGCTGAGGTAGGAAAGGAACCAACTACCTTACTTTTCAAAATAAGAACCTGTGGCCTAAGAAGAGATATAAGTTTCTTAAGGTAGGGTTTCCCATAGTATGATGCAAGATACACAAGATAACTCTGGGTGGTACACAGATAAATATTTTTTAATATTTGTATTTGTTCCAATCTGATTTAGAAAAATGATTAGCAAAAACTAGTAATATATAGTTTCCTTTTATATAAATTTGAGTTTTTAAAAAGTGGTTTCACAGGTGTTATATATAATGCCAAAGCATATTAATTGTATATTTTATTTATTTTATTTTTTATTTTATTATTTTAGAGACAGGCTCTTGCTCTGTTACCCATGCTGGAGTGCAGTGGTGCCATCATAGCTCACTACAGTTTCAACCTCCTGGGCTTAAGTGATCCTCCCGCCTCAGCCTCCCAAGCAGCTGGAACTACAGGTGTGAACCATCGTGCTCAGCTTGTACATTTTTAGTATGTACAATTTATTATATGTCAGTTATACTTCTATAAATCTTTTTGAAGAGATGGGGTCTCACTATATAGTCTAGTCTGGTCTCAACCTCCCAGGGCCATGCAATCCTCCTGTCTTGGCCTCCCGAATAGCTGGGATGATAAGCACATGCCATCATGCCCAGTTTATAAATCTGTTTTTTAAAAGAGAATCAATATAAAGAGAATACCATATAAATAACAGTGCACATGATATGTTGACATAGCAAACATTGTGAAGGTGAGTGTAAATGATGGGACCCTGGCTCCTAATCTAAGGCTTTTTCATTAAATTAAATTGGCTCTGTCAAGGTAAATAATAAACTGAACACTTTCAAATCACAATTTAAATTATTGCTTTTGTAAAATAAAGAATTCAGACTCTTATTTAAATTTCAGATTTTTATAAATTGCTTCCTAAAAGAGGGCTTAACTATATACGATGTGCTATCTTAAAAAACTAAGTATTCTTTGTATTATTCTGTCAATTTTTCTGGTTATAGTTTTTTAACACTGCATAAGAAGTTAGTGGAAGATATGAAGCTAATTTCCTAAAACAAGTCCTTCAGTTCAGCAAAACTTAAAGCATTAAAGTTAGACTCAAAGTTAGATTAAGTTTCAGATGTAAAGTTTGTGCTAATTAGGAGTACAGTTCTGCTACATGGAGGCTGAGATGCTCAACATTGATAATAATAATGACCCCTGACGATGGAACACCACCTTATATTAACAAAGCATTTTATACGCAATGTAGCATCCCACGTGTGGAGTCTTGTGAGGTTGCCGGGGTAGGCATTATCTCTAGATTTTACAAAGAAATTGAACAAGTCAAGGATAGAATGACTTATCAAAGCTATACAGTATGAAGCTGGAGCTAGAACCTAAGACTGATCTTGTGGTTGTTCTCCTACATTCTAGAAGTACTGGGTAAGTACCTAGAAAGCCAACAAACACTGCAGGAGTTTCTATTGAAAAATGCATTCAGATTCCAAAAAAATTTACATTACGTGAACATTTTTGGAACATTATCCATTTGATATTTGGTAACTGCTTAGCTTCTCAATAATGTGTATGGTTGAACAAGTTTCCTTAATTTCATTTATTTAATGTTTTTTAGTGGAATGGTACTGTGGTTTCCTTACTACCATAGTTTGAAGTAGTTCATAACTGTCTCCAACTAGAGAAACCCCAGAATAAAAGGATAAAGGATATGTCTAACAAATAGCCACATGTAATGTAAAGTTCATGCACTACATAAGTTCAACGAGGCAGTGAATACTAATGGGTAAGTCTTATCTTCTTCCACTTTAAGACAGAATATAAATAGGATCTCAGAACATTCTCATTCTCTGCTTAAACACCCTTCTGCCCAATAGGTCTGCATTTTCCTTCCCTCAAACCACCCAGATTTGTTCAATATAATAGTCTCCTTGCAAAAACTAAACACAGATCCAGTCCCCAAGTCATGAGAACACTACCATCTTCTCTCCTCCCTCTTCTGGAGCCACACCGCTTGGAACATGTTTTCACTAAAGCACTGAGCCCAGTGTGTCAGGGCAACATCACAGCCTGTGTTCACTGCCACTCTATGAGTTCCTCAAGGACATGGGCTGTGTCTTACTCACACCTTTACCTCTTGTTTCCTACACTTCCACCAAACAAAAGTGTCATGCATTAGATGCCTGGATGAATGCTCAGAGAGAATCCAAGAGAGTAAGAAGTATTTTGTATCTCCTAATGGCTTATTTTCCTTTCTTTTCTATACCAAATATATTGTCCACACCACTGATACATTAATCCTTTTAAAGTATAACAGGTCTATCAAATAAGATCCAAACCTCTCAGCCAGGCCTTGAGGACATCCCAGCCTACCTTGCTAGCCCACCACACACTACTTTCCTCACACACCATGCTCAAAGTTCAATAATCTTTCCATGCATTCAGGTATTTCCCAAGAGCCTACAAAAGAAGCTATGTGTCAAGGACTGTTCTGTGTGTCAGAGACATAACTGAGCTCGAGTTCCCCATCCTGAAGCCATCTCTCAGTTTCCCCTATGTGCCCCATGCTTCCTCACCTCCTTGCTGCCTCTGTGATTAATCCCTCCACCTGCTTCTAAATATCTGAATTATAGCTGTTTGGTCCTTGAAGGGAGTGACTGTATCTAATTAACCTCTGCATTCTCAAAGCCCTCTGCATAGTAACATGCATATGTTAGTTGCTCGAAAAATATATATTAACTAAATGAATAAATAAGGAAATAAAAAATACTAATCAATTCATTCAGTACTTTTCTTTTTAAAACAAACAAAAAAGCAACACAGCTAGCAGTCAGCTTCTGATATTCACATTAAAGAATTCCAGTCTACTTACCTTTAGCCTTCGTGGCCCATCTTTGGTGGAGTCCTTCCTTTTGCTCCTGGTCAGCACAGTGATAACTTTATCCAGTCCCCTTTCAAGACTCCCAAACACTTTGGCTCCTTTTCTTTTTGGAGTATCCTCCATGTGTGCTTGGTTGAGATCTAGTTCCACTGAGCGGCACCTTAAAAAAAAAAACACAAAGTTGGGCCTCTTGCCTGCTGGGGCCCTCAAGGGCTGGCTTTTGTCCCTGTACACACATTAGGGTGCCTCATTCAGGTATGCCAGGGCTGGATCACCTCCATCCTCCTCAGGGACGCCAAAGCCATCTCCCTCTAGAAAGTAGCCATCACCCTTCTCCCAGCCAACTGCCACTCAGCAAAACTATTAATATTTTTCCCCTTCCTTTTTATAAAGTGTCAAATAAAAACACTTGAAAAGTTGAAAGAATAGTACAATGAACACCCATATATCCTCCTAGATTCAACAATTGTTAATATTTTGACACATTTGCTTTCTCTATGTATATGGATAATAAATACATTAAATATATTACTTATTTGCTAAGCTATGTGAAAGTAACCCATCTAAAGATATCATGACACTTTACTCTGAAACACTTCAGTATACATCTCCAATGAATAAGGACATTTTCTTACATAATCACAATGCCATATCATGTCAAGAAAAATAATAATAATTCCATAGTATCATCTAATAACCAATTTACATTCTACTTCTCCCAACTGTCACCAAAATGGATCACACTTTTAAAAAATAGCTATAAAAGACAATGAAGGGTCATCTATGCTACAGAACTTTTCAAAGAGGAGTGGGTTTTCTCTGAAACACCGGTTAGTATCTTTACTATTTGGGAGAACTAATATCTGTTGGTAGCTATCTATACTCTACTGAGAGAAGCATAGAGAAAGATGGGCCTCAGCAAGGGAAGTACATGCCTGGGGCGAGGGCCACTGTCTTTCGAGCCTGCTGTACTTTAAGTTAAGGTGCCAGTCCTACTTTTGATCAGTTTCACAATTCTACCCCATGAGGAAGGCAGTGGCAACAGGTCTAGTAAAAGCCACAGACCATCCTCATACAGACAGATATTCCTACAGTCTCCAACAGAATCTATGTGATGATTCACCTTAATCAAGTTCAACACATATGAAAAAGGAAATCTGGTTACATATACTAATGATCAGAATCTAAAAAACTGAACACTTACCGCCTCTCAGGGCTAATGACACCTGCCATTAATTTGTCTGTTCCTGATGAATTTACTGGCGTTTTTATTGGGGTTTCTTTCAGGCACCGGTTTCTAGCTATAAGAAACACAACAAACACAAACCATATGTAGCTGATATACTACGGCTCCAAAATTTCTATCAATAATGCATACATCACCTTATTCATTGACTCAGAAATATTGTAATCACTTGGGCAGTGATGTCAAAGACTCTAACTCTTTAAAGAAATGTTTCTGTGTGATTCATAATAAAAACAAAATCATTTTTCCTTGCATGTATGGCTCTTCTTTTTCTTTAAACTGAGGTCTTGCTTATGATTTTATTATAAATATCATATGATAAATCTAAATAGATCATATAAATACAGATCTCATAATTACTGATTCTCCTTTCTATAAATAAAAGTCAATCTGTTACTATACATGGGCCCAATTTATGCCTTTAATTGATATGGTATTGAAAGGAATTAATTCAATTCATAGCCCTATTCAATTCCTTTTAGGCAAAGAGAATCATTTCAGGGGAAGGCTTGACATAACTTACTAAAGAAATGTGAGCTTTTATTTTTATATTATTTTTTATATTTCCTGTTCCAGAATTTTGTGCTTTATTCTAAGTAGGGTATTTGCATCTCAGATAGTTTGTGACAAATCTGCATTAACAAATCGGTTACCGGTAAAAAAAAATTGTGATTTGAACCAGAAAACATATGTTCATTCATTCAGCAAATTATGTATTGAGAACCAATTATAACACAGGTACTTTTCTAGACAATAGAGATATGGCAGAGAATGAAACAAATCCTCTACCGTCACAAATGGTAGGATTCAGGACATATCTTAAGGGTGGGCATTCTATTTGGGGAGATTGTCAAAATAAGAAAGAAACAACTATAAGGGGAGCAGGGTGGATAGGAGGAGGCTCTTTTAAATAAAGTGTTAAAGGAAGACTTTACAAAAAAAAAAAAAACAAATTTGGTTACCACTGATTAGTTAACTTTTTGTTTATGATCTAAAACGTTTACACCCTTCAGAGGTAATAATATTCACATTAGTGGCCGGGCGCGGTGGCTCACGCCTGTAATCCTAGCACTCTGGGAGGCCGAGGCGGGTGGATCGCTCAAGGTCAGGAGTTCGAGACCAGCCTGAGCAAGAGCGAGACCCCGTCTCTACTAAAAAATTAGAAAGAAATGATCTGGACAACTAAAAATATATATAGAAAAAATTAGCCGGGCATGGTGGCGCGTGCCTGTGGTCCCAGCTACTCGGGAGGCTGAGGCAGAAGGATTGCTTGAGCACAGGAGTTTGAGGTTGCTGTGAGCTAGGCTGATGCCATGGCACTCACTCTAGCCTGGGCAACAAAGCAAGACTGTCTCAAAAAAAATAATAATAATAATAATATTCACATTAGAATAACAAAGATAGGCCAGTGCGGTGGCTCACACCTGTAATCCTAGCACTCTGGGAGACTGACGCGGGAGGATCGCTTGAGCTCAGGAGTTTGAGACCAGCCTGAGCAAGAGCGAGACCCCGTCTCTACTATAAATAGAAAGAAATTAGCCAAACAACTAAAAATAGAAAAAATTAGCCGGGCACGGTGGCGAGTGCCTGTAGTCCCAGCTACCTGGGAGGCTGAGGCAGGAGGAGGATCGCTTGAGCCCAGGATTTTGAGGTTGCTGTGAGCTAGGCTGACGCCACGGCACTCTAGCCCGGGCAACAGAGTGAGACTCTTGTCTCAAAAAAAAGAAAAAAAAAAAAAAAGAATAACAAAGATAAGATATCAAGTTTTTAAAAGGAGATCAGGGGTTTGGTTTTATTTATGACTATTCATCTTTATTCTCTCTACTTCTTTTTTTTTTGAGACAAGGTCTCACTCTGTCACCCCGGCTAGAGTACAGTGTCATCAACATAGCTCACTGCAACCTCAAGCTCCTGGACCCAAGTGATCTTCCTGCCTCAGCCTCCCTAATAGCTGGGACTACAGGCATGCACCATCACGCAAATACCTTTTGAGGGTGTAGTGTAACGATTTGGTGTGGTAAGTATTTCTCTCTTATGCTGGTTCTTATTAGCTGGAGTCTTTGGCTCAGGAATTACAAAGTACTCTTCATTCTTTACAGCAGACTTAGGAGTATATACATTCTCTTTGTTCTTTAATTTATTTGCAGATGCTTTGCATAATACTGGAGTTAATGATTTAGATTCCAGCCCATTTGATTCTGTCCAATGCCTGGTAAACTGGAAAAAAAAAGTTACCGGATAAAGCACACTGAAGAGGAAGAAAAGTCAATTTCTTTTACAACATGCCTTAATAATTTGCAAATTACCTTGCACTATTTTTATTAAAATAGAATACTATCAAAAAGACATTACTGGCAATACCAGGAAATTTGAAAATGTATATTCAGTTCTCTTTAGTGCATGTAGATCACTTTAGCCTGTTTTATTGACAGGTAATTTTCAACATGTTTCTTCAGGCCGAGTGTTTAAACATACCCAGATCCCAGGCCTCAAATAAATCCCTAAGAAATGCTTCCCATACCTAGATTGCCATGGGTTGCCTATGATATGTACCAAATAAAAAAATTTAGTCCGTGATTAGAGCAGAAAAAACATGTTAAAATATTCTAACAGAAATGTTGAATAAAAGGAAATTTTAATTCTTTCAAATTTATGGTTGAGCTTGCAAAAGAGTAAGGAAAATCCTCAGAGGTCAAACTAAAAACGTGAGCATGAATCCAAAGATGTAACCAAGGTTGAAACTTTCTGCTGCCCTAAGGGCATCTACCTACTATCTCTGATAACCTGCAGCAAGAGTTTTAACAGTCACAGAAGCCTTAGGCCTATACAAGGTAATAAGTTAGATCCAAAGCTCCCATGTGAAGCCAGGAGATGCTATAATTAAAATGAAAAGGTGAATTAAATATAAATCTGCCCTTCAAAGGGAATCCGTAAGAAAATCTTGGCCTTGGATCTGGGGGAGGAAAAAAAGTCTCTTTTAATAATTTGTAAGTAACCAAAGGACAGTCTTCACATAGGTATAAGGTCCAAATTAGTACTACCTGCATGGTCCCACAAACCTCAAGCCTAAATTTAATTTAAAGTCATCCTAAATTGGTTGTGCCCCAGGAAACTAGTAGAAGCAAACATGGTTCCTAGCTGAAAAATAAGCTTAAATCCAACCCAACCCAAGCCCTCAACCCTTAACCCAAGCCTCAAAGAATTCCCACAGAGTTCAAAGAAAAATGAACCTATAACAAAAATTCCAAAAGATGCAAGCACTATGAGCAAAAGTCAGCACACAAAAAGAAAACCAGTACAATCAGACCATTAAGATGTCAGATATTAAAACTATCAAATATAGAACATAAATATGTTCCCATGTTTAAAATAATGAAAGAAATTAAAAACATGAGAAAAGAAAAAGAGACTAAAAATGTTCAAATAGATTTGAAAAAGAAGAAAAACCTCTAGAAATAAAAAAATATAATGATAAAAGTGAAAAACTCTACAGACATATCAAATAACAGATTAGATAGAAATAAAAAGAGAATTTCTAAATAGGAAAATTTGAAAACATTATCCAGAATGTAGCCCAGGTAGAAAAGGATATGGGATATAGACAGATGATTTAAGGTAAGTGGAAAATGAAGTGAGATAGTCTAACATACGTCTGTTCTAAGTTCCAGAGATAGATAATATGGACAATGCTAAAGAAGCAATTATTCAAGTAATTTTCCAAAATTGATTAAAGATACAAATCCTCATATATAGGAAGCACGATGAATCATAAACAAGATAAATAAAAAGAAATCCACATTTATAATTCCCAGGTTATACAACTCTAGAGGACACTATCTACACAGACAGTACAGGGATGGTATGTGTTGCCTGGAGTTGTACAATATAGCAGCCCTAATGGAGAAACCCCACAATGCCAAAAATAAAGAGAAGACCCTAAAAGGAGCCAGAGAGAAAAGACAGACTAACTAGAAAGGAACTAGTTTGACACTGATTTGTCAACAGCAACAACAGAAGCAAGAAGAGAGCAGAGTAGTATCTTGAATAACTTCCTCAGACTCCATAAATATTTCAAAATAAAAAGCTAAAAAAATTAGAGAGCTAAAACACTGGACACATCACTAGCATGTAATAATCTAGGAATGGTAATCAGAGATTAAGTGTTCTAAAGCTGCTGTCCCCAACCCCAAGGCCATGGACCAGTACCGTTCTGTGACCTGTCAGGAACTAGGCCACACAGCAGGAGGTGAGTGGCAGGCCAGGAGCAAGCAAAGCTGCATCTATATTTACAGCCACTCCCCACTGCTTGTATCACTGAGTTCCGCCTCCTGTCAGATCAGTGACTGTCTCCTATCACCCCAGAGGGGACTGCCTAGTTGCAGAAAAACTAGCTCAGCACTCCCACTGATTCTGCATTCTGGTGAGTTGTATAATTATTTCATTATATATTACAATGTAATAATAATAGAAATAAAGTGCACAATGTAATACACTTCAATCATACCGAAACAATCCCTCCACTCCCCAGTCCGTGGAAAAATTGTCTTCCATGAAAATGGTCCCTGGTGCCAAAAAGGTTCGGGACTGCTGCAGTAGACTAACCAAAAGGCTTAAAGGAAAGCTGAAAAATAAGACGTCCATAGTGTCTTCAAAAAGCTCTGAAATATACCTGGGAATCTAGAAGGCCATGTATTAATACATGCATAGGACTGCACTCACGCCAAAGACTGTGCATTTACTCAGGAAGAAATGGCCCATGTACAGGGAAGAAAAGCAGTCAACAGAAAGCGTCCCTGAAGAAGCCCAGACACTGGACTTACCAGGCAAAGACTTAAATATGTTCAAAGAACAAAAGGAAACCATTATGTAAAGAACTAAAGGAAAGTGTAAGAACAATGTCACAACAGAGAGTATCAATATAGAGATAAAATTATTAAAAAGAACCAGACAGAAATTCTGGAGTTGAAAAGTACAATAAAAATAACAAAAAATTCACTAGAGGGGTTCAATATAATTTTCAGTAGGCAGAACAAAGAATTGGAAACTTGGGGAAAAGTTCATTTAAATTTCTAGTCTGAAGAACAGAACGAAAAAAAGAATAAAGAAAAATGAACAGAGTCTCAGAGAACTGTAGGGCACTATCAAGTCTGCCAATATACACATAAGCCCCAGAAGACAGAAGACATAGAATGGTGCAAAAAAAAGATTTGAAAAAAATAATGCCCAAAAACTTCCCAAATTTGATAATAAACATTCATTTATACATCTAAGAAGCTCGACAAACTTCAAGTGGGATGAAAAGATGATCAAAAGGAAAGAAAAATAGATTAATTGCCAGTCAGAGTTGGAGAGTGGCACCACTCAGAGTTGGGGGTGGACCACAAAGGGGCATGAGAAAATTCTGAGAAGCAATGGAACTGCTCTACATCTTAATGCTGATGGTGGTTACACAACTGTATGCATTTGTCAAAACACACAGAACTGCATACTAAAAAGGGTGAAATTAATTATTTAACTACATGTAAATCATACCTCATTTAAAAAAAAGGGAAAAGGAAAAAAAGGAGCAGTAATCCAAAACGGAATCAGCTCTCTTCAACTTGGAAATAACTGACTTCCTTTTCAGTCATATTCTAATAATATCTCATTAATGTTTTCAATGGTTTAGGGATTCATTAAATTTGCAAGCACACACTTGGTTTCATGTTAGTCTAGTTGTTTTTATAATTGAGATAATATATTTGCTTTAAATAGTAATAAAAATTACCAACCTGTGATGTTTGGGGAGTAGCCACACCTGTTGATAAATTATCTTCATACCATTCATAGTCTATTAATCCAGCCACATTCCTTTCATCACCTGTGGTCACATCTTCCAGACTCAGATTCTTTGACTATTTGATGAAAAAACAATAGCACTGTGATTCAGTTCTTAGAATACAGTCATGTGTCACTCAATGACAAAGATACATCCTGAGAAATGCGTTGCTAGGCGATTTTTGTCATTGTGCAAACATCAGAGCATGCTTAACACAAACCTAGATAGTATAGCCTACTACATTTTAGGCTATATGGCATGGCCTACTGCTCCTAGTCTACATACCTGTACAGCATGTTACTGTACTGAATACTGTAGGCAATTGTAACACAATGGTAAATATTTGTGTATCTAAACATAGAAAAGGTACACTAAAAATATAATATTATAATCTTACGGGACCACCATTGTATATGCGGTCCAACATTAATCAAAATGTCATTATGTGGCACACAACTTTAGTATATTTCAGGCACAGGGCAAGACCCTGAAAGCAGAAACAAATGAGAGACAGTATATTGAAGAAGCTCACTATCCAGTACATGAAACAGGAAGTTAGAAAATTTTAGGTCAAATTATGATAGGAAAAGCTCTGATTCTCAAATAATATACCTTGGAATATTCTTGTGTTATATGGCATGCTACCTAGCTTATCATTATCACATAATCACTATAATACAAGTCCTTTGCAAATTTACAAATAAAAAGATTTGACAAAGTAGAAGATGGAAGGGAAATTTCTTTGAAATACAGGTTTCTCACTTGTAAGAAATACAGAGTAGTTTCTACCAGAAATAATTAGCGTTACCAAAGATCTCCCAGGAGTAGGACATTTGGGACATATGTATGTTAACACTACCACGAATAATTTATTTTCTCTCAGTGTTCCCCTTCTATTAACTAAGGGTATACTAGATATATCCTGAATTCAAGACTGTGGGGGTATATTTGGATTTTTTATTTCTCCCTCCTTCCTTTTCTCTGAACATCTTGTTAACCTGGCAAGGTAATTTTACTTGAATTTCTCATGCCCCAGCCTTCTTTTCCAGTCCCACTGCCACTATTCTAGTTCAAGGACAAATCTCATACCTAGATTATTCAAACAGAAAATATGGTCTCTGCCACTAATCTTTCCACCCTCTCAACCAAGGATGACAGAATTCTCCAGGATTGTCAATCATCATCAATTACAACTGGCTGCATGGAGTGCCAGGCTAAGAAAAATCTTAAAGCTAAGTCTAGACTTGGTGCGGAAAGTACAGTGTTGTACGACTGAGGGCTGTCACTGGTACTACGGTAGGGAGTAACAGCACACACATTGCCCCTAACTGAATGATTCTATACACCACTGGACGAATTTTTCAAAATCATAGTCATGTCTCTCTGTCTTGCTCAAAAATTCCTATTTCCTATTGCACAACTTCTAAAATTCTGGCATGGCACTTCCAGGTCTTTTATAATCTAGCTCTTACCTACCTTTCCAGTTCACTTACTTTCTCTCCCTCTATCACCCTTCCTCTACTTGAACTCTTCTTTTTAACCAAGCAAGTCTAGCCACTGTCAACAGAATAGATCAAGCACAATTAGGTGCCTGAGCATTTGCTAATTCCATTTATCTTGCCTTGAATACTGTGCTCCTTCTTTTCTACTTTTCTAAACTTGACTGTCTGTTCAGTTTGGATCTCCCATGGTGATGACTCCCATCCTCTAAAGCCCCCACAGCACACCTCTGGACACTTATCTGGCCCCTATCATCCACTACGATGTAGTATTGTTTATATATATATATATGTCATGCCTCAACTTGACTGTTAGAGAGCAAGTACCCCATTTTATACTTATTTGTTTCCCAAGACACTAGCATGGGGCCTGAAAATGCTAATGATGTTGCAGGTGATGCGGTCTTTTGTGATTCTTGGATCAGACTGAATTACTGTTTCACTGAAAGTGCCATTTATTGATTGGTAGTTCAGGATTACCTACTTTTTTATAAACAACTCAGAGAAAAAGGGTGATTCTATCAAGGGGGAGAACAGTACAAAGAGACTATGTGGCTTGCGTTAAGTATCAATAATTTGCATAATGATCAGAAAAGAACCCAAACTTTTATTTCTTATCACTAAAATGCCTCTCAGTGTGTAATAAAAATTGATTAATATGACTACCCAAATAATTAAATTATTAGGTAAATGCTTGTTAGGTAGTAGATGGAAGATAAGAGTAAATATCTTCCCAGATATTTTATACTTGACTACTTTAAAAATCATATAAGCAGCTCAACTGAGACCAGGCCAATTCAGATATAAGAAAATCCAATGGCTCAGATCTCTTAAGTGTGGTGTTACAAATTTTAAATTTTAGCTAAAATGATTATCCTAAGTATAGAGGTATCTAATACCTTTCTGAAATTATCTCGATCAGAAGCAGAGGTCAAGGTTTTGCGTCCTCATGGACTCAAATGTGTTACTTGAGTCTGAAAGTTTAAAGGGCTTGGCAATTTGAGCAGTATGGGTGATGAGCTGCTTCATGGAGCTCAGGTATAAAAGATCTGCCTGGGCATAGGGTATTCACCAGCTTAATAAAACTTTCCAAGAATAGACTAGAAAATCATCCCAGGAATAAGATTGTTTTTCTTCAGAAACTTCCTGACACAATAGCCACTTGCACTGACACTTTTAGTCCTTTGTTTGGTCAAAAGACCAATTAAGAAGGAAGAAGGAAGGCAGGGACATAAGACCCCACTATACCTGTGGCACATGATTGACAAATGCCAAAAAGAGATCTAAATGAGGTGTTAAAGGAATTTGGGGGCAGGGGGAGGATTCAACAACAGATCGTGAAAGAAATGGCATTTTAACTTTTTTTTTTTTTTTACAGTTTTGAGACCTATCGAAAAAAAAAATAATAATCTCATCCACACAGTCATTTGAGTTATCTTGGATTCCATAAAGAAAACCAACTTCTCTATGAAGATAACAAAAGTACAGTTCCTTAGTGCTAAAATTATTTAAATTGCAACCTGAATTAATCTGAGGGAGGATTATATTACAAAGTTCCATACCCGGCTGGCGAAGTATTTGTATACCTGAATTTTAAGCCATGGGAGATACAAAGAATCACACAAAAAACAGAAAGCAATGAAAGCATTTAGGAATGACATAGTGCTTCCAAATATGCAGCATTTTTCCACCATTCTAAAAGTCCATGACAAAACTGAGACAAAGATAACAAAATAGAGAAAAATAATTTGGTTATAACTAACTCTCTTACAAGGAATTTGAGTTTCATGAGTTATAGCTACTGCTCGAAACAAAAACAAAACGGCCGGGTGCGGTGGCTCACGTCTGTAATCCTAGCTCTCTGGGAGGCCGAGGCGGGCAGATTGTTTGAGCTCAGGAGTTCGAAATCAGCCTGAGCAAGAGCGAGACCCCGTCTCTACTAAAAATAGAAAGAAATTAATTGGACAACTAAAAATATATAGAAAAAATTAGCCGGGCATGGTGGCACATGCCTGTAGTCCCAGCT
>CAUYRB010036824.1:0-34676 GCA_963574695.1 Propithecus perrieri | reverse complement strand
CTCCATGGTATACATATACCACATTTTATTAATCCACTCATGTATTGATGGACACTTGGGTTGTTTCCACATCTTTGCAATTGTGAATTGTGCTGCTATAAACATTCGGGTGCAGGTGTCTTTCTTATAGAGTATCATTTTCTCTTTTGGGTAGATGCCCGGTAATGGGATTGCTGGATCGAATGGTATTTCTACTTGTATCTCTTTAAGGTATCTCCATATTGCTTTCCATATAGTCAATCTTTATTAGCTATCTCACTGTGGTTTTGCTTTATATTTTCCAGATGATTAATGATGTGGAAAAATTTTCATATGCTTATTTGCATATTCTTTTTTGTGACACGCTTGTTCAAGTATTTTGCCCATTTTTATGTTGGGTTAATTATTTCTTTTTGACATGCTGGAGTTGTCTATATGCATCAAGGACTGTGAAGGGTTTGAGACTGTGCCCTATTTGAAAGGTCAGAAGTTAGCCTGCCACCATTTTATGGAATGCTGGAAGAGGACATGAGGTGCCTGGGCCAGAGATAGAGGACCTTATTACTCATGGCAGAGTAAACATCATGAGCATCATTATATTTGCATTGGTTTTCCTTTAGCCCAAGTCCCCTGGGGGTAATGTGCATGTATCCAGATAGATGTCTGCATGTTCAGTGTGCTGCATTAAAGAAATCTGAGATTAGGGAATTAAAATATTTTATAAATGGCAGTAAGCATGCCTGATCTTTCTTCCAGAGGAAGGTATTATGCTAATTATACTGGGCATTATGTTATTATACTGGGTAGTAAGTTCTTTGTTCCAGAGGATATGCTATCTGTTTTCTTCAAGGCTGTTTGCTATTCAGACATTGTAAAAAGTAGCCCAGAAAAAAAGGGTAGTGAGTACCTTACTTGCAGGCTGCACAAAAATGTAAGAACTTTATAAAGAATTGTTTTCCAACAATATGTTCTGTATATGATTCCTTTACATATAAGCATCATAAATACCTATTCCAAATAAATATGAGAAATAATGAGGATATGAACCAAGACAGAAGTGTCATGGATGGCAAAGGTAATGTGGCTTAACAGAGACGTGAAGATGAAAATAATAACTTGTTATTAACCCCAAATAAATAACTTGTTTTTTCCTACTCTTAATGGTGCTTTCCTTTTAAATGAACAAATGATCTTAATAATAATGGAGTCCGATTTATGATTAATGCTCTTTTTGTTTACTGCTTAAAATATTTTCCTGGGTCGTATTTTAGATTTTGATAATTTTAACTTCCACATTAAAATGTATGGTGTGAGGTTTGGGGTCAACATTCATCTTTTCTATCCATATAGATACCCAGTTGAAAATAGAACTATTTACCAAAAAGGCCATCTTTTCCCTACTCCATTATTATATCATGATTGTCATTAAACAAGGAACTACTGATGTGTGGATCTATTTCTAGATTTTCTATTCTGTTTCATTAATAAAGTCCCCTTATCAAACCTTATGCCCATATATCACTTTGGTGATTTTTGTTGCTTTACTAAAAGCACTATAACTGCAAATGTAAGTCTTCTATGGAAGTTTTTCCTTATTCAAGACTGTCTTGGCTATTCTCGGACTTTTGCATATCCATCTGCCAAAAATCATTAGGATTTATTCTAGTGTTTATCTGTTATCAACAAATATCTTGGATTTTCATTATCTGGGAATTGTTTATTTTGCATTCATTTTTGAAACATTTTTGCTGGAAGAGAGTTTTAGGTTGGCTTTTACAGGTTGAGTATTCCTTATCCAAAAATTTGAAATTCAAAATGCTTCAAATCCAAAACTTTTTGAGTTTCAAAATGAATGAAATGCTCATTGGGACATTTTGTATCTCAGATTTTTGGATTAGGGATGCTCAACTGGTTAAGTATAATACAAATATTCTAAAATTTCCCCCTCCCCACCCCGGCCGATCTAAAATCTAAACACTTCTGGTCTCAAACATTTTAGATAAGGGATATTCAATCTGTATTATTTTTAAACATGTTAAAATGTCACATAATTGTCTTCTAACTTTCAATGTTAATGTTGAGAATTCAGATACCAATGTTATTTTTTCTCTCTTATGCAAATGTTCGTTTTTTTATTGCCTCTTTTAGATACATTTAAGATGTTCTCTCTAGATTTCACTACTTTTACTATGATGTGTCTGAGTAATTGTATTCAATCTGATTGCGGTTCAAATACTTCTTTATTCAGTGGTGTGATGTTTTTCCTATGTTTTGGAAACTTTCGTGAAATTTCCTCTTAAACATTGTTTTTATTCTTTATCTCTACTTTCTCCCTTTCCATTATCTTAATTTCATAAGTGTTGGATATTTTTCATTGTGCCCTGTTTGCATGCCTCTTCTCTCTCTCTCTGTCTCTCTCCTCCCAGTACCGCCCCCCACCCAAACACAATTTCTCTGTGCTTCAGCCTGGATATTTTCTAGATATTGAAAGATAGATACTGATCTATCTTTACATTCATATATCCTCTCTTCAACTGTGCCCACTCTTCTATTAATATACCTATTGAGTTATTAATTCAGTTATTGTATTTTTTTAGGTCCAGTGTTTCAATTTTGTCCTTTGCAATATATTCCATTTAATTGTTGAAATTTCCCATCTTCTATTTCTTAGACATATTTGTTACAGTTATTTTAAATGAATACGAATAATATATGAATAATAATAATATATGATTAATAATTTCAATACTTGGATCTTCTCTGCATGTGTGTGTGTGTGTGTGTCTGTGTGTTTGTGTGTGTGCATATGTTGATGTTTTCCTCAAGGTCCAGTTCTTTGGGATGCCTGGCAATTTTTTACCAGTGTGTATAAAATGTTGGGAGGAATGATGTTTTTATCTGGTGAATATTCATCCTATCCTCTTATGGGTACCTAAAATGGGGCAGGTCTAGTTACATTTTCTTTAAGACTCTATTCCTAGGGTGTGACTCCCCAGATGTTTCAACTGGATACATGGTGTGTTTACCAGAGTCCATTGTCATTAACAGGGCTTATATTCTAATCTTTGTATCCTTGCCACTATGAGCCAACTTTGTTCTGTGTTTCAGTGGCTTTTTGATAGGCTCTTGTTCTTGCATTCTGTGCAGTTTATGAATTTGGTAACAGCCTAGATCAATAAAGAGTATTAGGATTTACTTCTTGTTGATTCCCTACTCTCAGGTATCTTGGCCCCATAATTCTGGCTTCATTCTTGGCCTCAAACTCCAGTTCGTCGTCTCCTTATCTCCAGAAGATCCCTAAAAGTTCTGGCTTCTTTGCATCCTAGCAGCAACCCTGTACCCGAAGTCTTGATCAAAATTGGCAAATGCTTTAAGATCGCCTACTGTGTAAGCTCACCTTTCTTTCTCTGGTTCCTTTTTCACCAGGATCTTCACATCTCAAGTCCTGGATCTCCTGGCAGCTCTCTGATGACTTTGAACACACATATATATACGTATACATACATATACATGTTATTTTATCTGTCTTTCCTTGATCTCAATGGAAACAATGGTTTGCTATAAGCTCTGCCATTATAGTCAATGCATTTAATTTTTAAGGTACACTCAACCACTTTTTTTGCCTTTGCCAGTGAGCAATAAACGGATTTTTAAATGCTTCTGATATTTTAAGTTATAAATATATTTTTTTGGAAATAGAAATTCTTTTATTCCCCTAAATTATCTCCAGGTTATTTTGGCACAAAATAATAAATTTCTTCACTTATAGCCTATAATTCAGATTCTGATATTTTGTATGTCTCATTTGTTTTCTTTTTTTCTGTAGATAAATTCCTATACATTCTCATAATGAGCACATTGCTTGGCTAGGAAGTTCTGCCTTGGGGTTTCTCAGGAGGTTGCAATTTGATATAAACTGGATCTGCATTTTCCTGAAGACTTGACTGGGACTAGAGGGTCCACTTCAGTGTAAGTGGCTCACTCATGTAACTTGCACATTGGTGCTGGCTATTGGTGGAGATCCACCGCCACTCTGGTCTTGGCATATGGCTTGTGTTTCTATAAAACATGGTGACTGGCCTGTAAAGGCAAATATCACAAGAAGGAGGGAAAGAGGGACAGAGAGAGAGTGAGAGAGAGCGTGAGAGAGATAGAGAAAAAAGAGTGGGTGCTAGCTCCAGATGGAAACTATATCCTTTTTATGATCTAGTTTCAGAAGTCATGTAGCATCACTACCACCACATTCTATTCCTTAGAAGTGAGTCACTAAGTACAGTCGATACTCATTGGGAGAGGAATTAGACTCTATGTTTCAATAGGACAAGTGTCAAAACAATTGTGGACATATTTTAGAAGCACCACAATAGCCGCATGGTCTTAAACTCAAATTGTAATTTATTCGATTATGGAAACTATAAAGATAAAATTAATCTGGTTTCCACTGTTGTTATAAATAACATTCTACTGAATTAATTTTTTGTGAGATACTGAATATATAACTAAGTTCTTTATAATATTTTTCTATATTTTGCAAAAATCTTAATAACCTTACTAAGAATATTTCATAACATTTTGATTAGAAAGAACTGCTGCCTACAAGAACTCAGAAAACCAATTATTTCACATCAAAAATTAAAAAAAAGAAACTAGATAAAATACTGTCTGCTAAACCAGACTCTATGCTTAAAGAAATTAAGAAATGTACTCTACATATTACAATAGAGAAAATTTAAAACTCCAGAAAAACAATTGGATGTACCGTTCAAAAGGTCACCAAAGTTAAAATATCATTGAGATCAAATATGAATACTGGCCTCTCCTAAATTATCAATAAAATATTTGTGATGAACAGAGTAAATTTAATGCAACACTGAGGAAAATAACCTATGACTGCCAACCTGGTACCCAAATAAATGAAAAATACTCTCCCTAAGCAAGTTAAAGGGAAGTATCCTCATTATTCCATGTGAAAGAAGATAGTTTTGCTCTCTCCCACTTCCTGCAAATGACCAGTTGGGAGGAAATGAGATAAACCATCAACATCTTTTCTATTTAAATATTCCTTACAAATTAATGAAAATTATTCAGTAGAATGGTCCCATGGGGGCAAAGGCAGAAAATAGCTAATGAACATTCCCAAACACATACAGATGAATAATACATACAAAATATGTGCTCTTCAGTGTTAACAAAATAAGTAATACAGTGAAATTACATTTTTATCCATCAAATCGGTCAAGGTGAAAAATCAAGTATTACTAGAGTTAATACTGAGGTGAGTAGCTTGGAGTGGTTGAGTTTGTGTGCTGTGCAGCCATCCTACTTGGGAATACAACCTGGATCCCCACCTACAAACAACTACCTTGGACACGTTACCTAACCTAAATATTTTTCTCTTTGTATTTCACTTTCCTCATCTGCAAAGTTGCAATAATTACAGTATCTATATAATAGAGTTGCAGTGAAGATTAAATAAAAATTTATCTATGCCACCTAACAGTACTTGACATCCAGTAGTACTATTATTATGATGATTTAATTATTATTTTTACCATTACTATCACAGTTATTGTTTTGCTTAGGGTCAATGGATTGTACACTCTTATCCACTGCTAGTAAGACTATAAATTATTTCTGCATTTTTTGAAAAATAACCTATCAATATATTAAGCTCTTATAAAAAGTTCATGTTCCTTGGCCAAATAATTATTAGAATCTATTCTAGAGAAATAACTAGAGTGCAACAGAAATTTATGTGCAAATACGTTCATTACAGTATATCTAAGAGCTAAAATTGGAAATAACCTAAATTTTGGCCATTATAACAATCCTAATATATTATATTCAATCATATGGCAGAATATTATGAATCATTAGACATTAGTCATTAGATATATTTTAAAACTACATAGTCATTAGACATATTTTAAAACTATAAACAATACAATAACAATTATACATGTATCTGTCCAGATTTACATCTCTACTTTACCTAGCAATTAATATATCTCTTGAAGATAATGATTAAATCTATCAGACCTTGCAGTGGCTATCTCTGAGTGAAAGTATTAAAGGCAATTTTAATGATTTTCTAACTAACTTGTTTTCTTTAAAATTTCACACAGAGAATGTATATTGTTTACATGACTAAAAATATTATAAACTATATCACAGTTAAAAATTACTATAAATTATTGGTTAAATATGCAATTATCACTGTAGTTACCAGGAGCAAACCTAATCTTTTATTACTTATTTTAACCTGTATTATTTGCCAGCTGTTGAAATAGATGCATCACATTATATAATTTCTTTAAATGGTAGTTATACCCTTTAAATCTCCACTTTCTTTACTTCCCCATATATTATAAGTAGAGAGACAAAGGCTAGGTCAGTTTAAGAGATGTTACATGCAGTAGAACTTATATCTTAATTGTTCTATGGTTAAAAGACTTGATATAGGCATTGAGAAAAATATCACTTCGTTATCTGAAGACTCATAATCATTTTGTTCTTAATCTGTACAAACTGGAGATTAGATATATAAGAGTGAGTATCTGCCTATACTGGTATTTTTAAAGAATAAAGGTTTTGATGAAGCCCATTAGGTCAAGTCTAGTAAGAACAAGGCAGGAATCAGACTGAAACATCTTGAATTAAAAAATCTAGGTAAATCAATGTTATATACCTAGGACAATCTGGGTAGGAAGTGTGGTGGCACCCAGAGCAGTACCATGGAAATAAGGAGGTTAAAGCTATTTAGAAACATGAAAGTAGTAATTTTTGATATGCAATTCTGAACCTTATCATGTGAAACCTACCTAAGCCAAAGAACATAAATATTTTCTGAGTATAAACTCTTAAGGCCCTGACAGAGATGGACAGAACCTTTAACCTGAGAGAAGAGTGTGGTGATATTGATCCTCATCCTATCATTATCCCAACCCTTCAGTGTTGGAAGGAAGAGACCATGTTCAGAAAAGAATGTACTAAGACTTGAAAATAAACCAGGGAAAATTAGTTAAAGTTAAATCATATGAGTTGATAATAAACACTGATAATGAGAACTATTTCCCAAAGCTTCCTCAAAGATTCTCTTCTTTTCTCCTGGTGTCTTTGGCCAAATGTGTTAAGAAATCTTTCTATTACTTGAAGTGCTTCTATTACTTGAATAAAGTGATTGTTTTAGACATATTAAACAAATGCAAAATTTATAACTTATTCTGTTTGGAAGCTTATTCTGTAAGATATCTCACCTCTAGTTTGATTTCATTTATTATTCTACAAGAATTCATTATGTTCTTAGGATAGTCAAGGAAATGTGTGACACGTCTTGTGGGCCACAGACTTCAAAGGAAATTATAAAGTTATAAAGGAGAAAATAATTGGGGAAAGAATGATAAGCTGATTAAAGACAGAGTCTTGAGGGCTGAGTAGGACTTTATGATAGAATCGGCAGGCATAAAATGCAGTCATTTTTTTTTTTCCAGGCAGGAATTCATGAAAAAAAAATTAAGTGAGGATCAAAGAATAGGTACAAAAGAAAACTGTGAAAATAACTACATAAACTGATTTCAATTTTGGCAAATTAAGATACATGGCTATTTATTATGGCCAGGGACTTAAGTGGGAAGTTTAAGCTAAGTTTAAAAGTAATTCAATTTCTCTGGATCCTCTTACTAAGAAATAACATGTATAACAGAACTGTACATTTCTCTAACATGTTTCCATTAGATAAAAACCATTAATACCACCCATTTGGCTAAAATTTTTGTCAGTAAAATTTTGCCAATAAAACCACACTCTCAAAACAGGTTCTAAATGAAAAGTTTCATTAGGTAAGAAACTTTTATTTTAAATAGGGATTATTTGTCATTGGTTTGATATATAATCATTAAAAAGTACTTAATATGCCATAAAATATATTTTTTTGTTAGTATTTTTCTCTTTGGCACTGTCCTGAATAAGTAACCCTATTAGAACTAAATGATATTAAGTTTTCTGGAGTTAATATTCTATCCCACAGACATCATTTAATAATAAAATCAAAATGTTCAGGTGGCTATTAAAAAATCAGTATATTATGGAAGGTGAAAAGAAACTTCTAACAAGGTGCCATTTTTACTCAAAGAAAACAACCTACATTACAATATAAAAATATACATATTTATTTATATATGTTATATATAACTTGAGGCATGTGTGTGTGTGTGTGTGTGTCTGTGTTTATTTGGAAAATGTATACTATGAAACAGAAAAAATACTGAAATCTGGTTTAAAAAGTTAAGTTAAAAAACATAGAAAAGAGAATTTAGATTAGTTCATGTATACATATACAGACTATATATGGAACACTATACTATAATATGGAATATTATGGAATATGGAATAATATAATATGCAATACTCATATAGAATGAAGTTTCATTTTATATATGTAAAAATAAGTTGAAAGAAGTTGGGAATAAGTTGTTATTCTGAGATGTCTTATGTAATGATATACTACTTGAGACAATTTTTCAACTCTGAAATTGAATATATCAGTGTTTAATTAGAAACAAGTTTTTACTTTCATGCATGGGAAAATTTAAAATTAAATATATCCAGGACACAATTTGAGACTTATTACAATTAAAACAACCCTATAAATGGTGAGTTTAATAAATGTGAACTACAATTGCCACAGAGAAGTACTCAAGTGTTCTTCTTCTCAGGTAGGGTGTAGCTAACAGAATTATTACACAGAATAAGTCAAACCCTACAGTTTAAAAAATTGTTTATTACAAATGCTTATATGTTTTATTTCATACAATAATATCCTTTAAATAAAATTCACTATTGCCTGTAGAGTGTTTTCAAACAGTATTCTACTTTTAATACCCTGTAATTCTCTAGTACATCATGCATAACTTAATGATGGGGATAGGGTTTGAGGAATGAGTTGTTAGGTGATTTTGTTATCATGTGAACATTATAGAGTGCAGGTACACAAACCTAGATGGTATAGCCTACTTACACACCTAGGCAAGATGGTATAGCCTATTGTCCTAGGCTACAATCCTGTACAGCATATTACTGCACTGAATACTATTGGCAACTGTAACACAATAGTAAGTATTTGTGTATATAAACATATCTAAACACAGAAAAAGGTACAGTAAAAATACAGTTTTACAGTTTTATAATCTTATGGAACCACCACTCTACACGAAGTCCAATTGTTGATTGAAATGTCATTATGTGGTGCAAGACTGCATATATTTTGAAATCAATGATGGTATTTTGTCTTTGGTACTCTACGGTTACTCCAAAATATGTGTGTGTGCTTAGTTTCTGCTGCTTTGAATACAATGAGTGTCCTCTATTGGTGGATTTATATTTTTATTTCTAGGTAACTATCAATCAAGAAATATACTTTGCATATTACTCTTTATACATTTTCTCAGTTCTCTTCTTCGGGGACTCCAATTGTAGTATATTACATCCGTTGTCCTATTTTCCTTATCTCCTAACCTTTCTTTCATATTTTTCATCTTTTTTACTCTCTGTACCACAATTTGTAGATTTATTTACATCTATCTTTTTGTTCACTAATTATTTCTTCAACTAATCCTAGCCTGCTGTTCAATCCAGCTATTATCATATTTTATTCTCACTATTAAGATTTTAAGTTTCTATTTCTCAACTTTTCTTGGTCTTGTTTCATAGTCTCTTGATGCTAGTTCATTTCTGTGATTCCATCTTTCTTCCCTAAAGATATTCTATCTTGAACTTTTTAAAGATATTCTATCTTAAAATTACATATATTTTTAATTCATAATTACAATATCTGAAATCTTTAAAGATTAGTTCATTGTACTGACTCTCAGTCATGATGCTCTGTTTAATTCTGGGGTTAGTCATCCTTGATTATAAACTTCTATTTGCATGATATCCACCTGTGAAAAAGGCTGGGAGCCTAAATATAGTATGTTTTCTGTAGAGGGGATATAGGGAGCTGTGGGTAGGGGAAGGTGCTACAAATCTAGGAGCATTTTGTCCATATGCAACCACCAGTATTTTAATCCAAGAGCTTCAGATTCAACTTCCTCATCTTGGTCTCTGATTTTTATGTGTTCACTGCTCAAAATTTCAGTTTCAGCTCACTATTTTACTGACTTTTTGGAGGTATCCTTTACTAAATTTGATGCCAAAGTATTCAATAAAAATTATGCTTTATGGATTATCTATTACTTTAATAGTAAGAAGGATCTTTGGAACATGTAGCCCTCCAGAACTAGGAATTTCAAGAGTGTTCTTTTGAAATCTTTATGTGTTATTAGGTCATTAAATATGAAATGTCCAATTTCTAATCAAAAGTTTAGTTTATTATATCTTAAACAAGAAGCAGTACAATTGATCAAGGTATGCACCTAAACTATCGACACAGTTTTGCCATCTTAACGATAGCTTGTTTATGCCAGCAGGAAAGAAGTCTGGAGAGTGAATGGTGATGAAATTGCAAAAGGCATTTTCTATAGCTTGTTGAGAATTGAATATTTTTCCTTGCAAGAAAGCCTGGAAGAAATGGTAGTCAGTTGGTGCAAGGTCTGGTGAATATGGCGGATGACAGAGAGTTTCCAAGTCCAGCTGCTGTAGTTTGAGGAGCATTGTTTGTGTGACATGTGGTCCAGCATTGTCTTCCAAGAGGATTGGCCTGTCTTTATTGACCATCTCAGTTGCTTAATCACAAGCATCTTCATCATTTCATCCAATTGGTTGCAGTAGACATCCACTGTAATTGATTGACCAGGTTTCATGAAGTTGTGGTGGATAATACCAGCGCTGGACCACCAAACAGACACCATTAGCTTTTTTTGATGAATATTTGGTTTGGGACTGTGTTTTGGCACCACTTCATCTTTATCCAACCATTGTGCCAAACACTTGTGATTGTCAAAAAGAATCCATTTTTCATCCCATATAACAATATGATGTAGAAATGGTTCTCTTTTATGTTGTGACAGCAAAGAAAGGCAAGCTTCAAGACAATTTCTCTTCTGATGCTCATTTAATTCAAATGGAATCCATCTATCCAGCTTCTTTACCTTGCCAATCTGTTTCAAATGGTCCAATATTGTTGGAACAGGAACATCAAACCTTGCTGCTAATTCACGTGTAGGTTGTGATGGAATCAATCACACTGCAGCTTTCAGCTCATCATTATCCACCTTGGTCTCAGTTCACTCACGTGGCTCATTTTCAGGATTAAAATCACAAGAACAGAACTTCTCAATCCATTGACGTACTGTGTGTTCATTAGCCACATCCTTCCCAAACACTTTGTTGATATTTCCAGCTGTCTGCACTGTATTGGTTCCAGGACGGAACTCATATTCAAAAATAACATGGATTTTTGACTTATCCACGATTTCACAGAAATTGCTTAAAAAAAAATTTGAAAGATAATCACAAGCCAAAACATGTGTTTGAAAGACTGAGGATGTACCTTCACAATAAAAATAAAACTAGAAGTGCCAAAGTGAAATGTCAGAGATATCAATCATCACACTTAGTACTTAAGGCAATCAGGCATTTCATATTTAATAACCTAAACACTTCTTACAATCACTATTAGAAATGATTGAATTATATGTCTATTCTAGATTATAAAATTCTACTTTTCTTAAGATGGTATAGATCATTAATAGTTTTATTGGAATTTTACATATTCCTCAGTCTTTCCCTAGGTTTCTATCATATAACTGGTAATAGCATGATCAACAAAATTAAAGGATCAATAAAATTTAAATTAAAGAATAAGCATATGAAAACACATAATATCAGATCTCTATGTTAACATCATATTTTATAATAATGCTGAATGTTGAATCCAAAATTTGTTTCTATCTTTATATCATGTTATTAATAAATCATTGAAAATGTCATTCAGGTCACATGATTTCTAAAACAACTATCATTTAAAAGAAATATTTTAAAACTACAGATATAATTTAATACTGCAAAGAACACGTGTGTAATTATTAATAGAATATATAAAAATATTATGTACAGTTTCTTCTATTGTCTCCTAGGAATTTGCATAGCACAGGTAAAAATAACAATAGTTAGCTTCATTTTTTTCTGCCTAGTGATTTATAGGCTCTTTTTCTTTACTTATAGAATATATTAACAGATGTGATTTTATTAATTTTTGCAATGAATGAAATAACTTCTGAATTGTATACTATCGTCTCATTTCAGAAAAAGACATTTTTGTTATTAATATTATGTGTTTGCTTATTTCTTTTCCTTTAATTTTTCTACTCCTCCATCCCTTGGGAGAATCTTTAATTTTTAAGCCAGATTTATTTAACAGTTCTTCTATACCCTTTATCCTTTGCTTTCACATCATTTTATCTCTTCATGCTTTTCTGGAGATGGCTTACCAAGATTTTCTTCCACATGACAGATTCAGTTTTTATAATAATAACAGGTTTTCTATTCCTGTTCCATAGCAAGCTTTTAATGGGTATTTTGGGTTGTGTCCAATACTGTTTTTCTGGTTCACTTCATAAAATATTTTCAGTGACAGGCTTTTCTCCTGAGTGTTCAAGTAGATATTCCCTTTCCTAGATTTTTTAGTATCTTTTTAATAGTATCATTTTGTTATTGCTAACTACCTAAACTTGGGCAAGTTAACAAACCTTCTGCCTCAATTCCCTTGCCAAATGGAAGTAATTACACTATCTACTTTATGTATATTATGAGAAATGAATGAGTTGAGTAAATAAAACTAATTTAGAATAGTGTCTGGGACATATTAAATGTGCAATTAAATTGACTCTTGCTATTATTTTTTATTGTTTTCTTTATGCATCCTTGAACGAGACTGATAACTAGAAGAAAGGGTTTTTAGATTACCTCCTGCTTTTCCTACTTTTCTTTTGCATGGTGGTCAAATAATCTTTTCAATTAAATCCTGGAAAGCAGGCTGATATTCCATGGTCTTAGCTCAATTTCCATCTCTCAGAACACATGCATCCAGTACAGCTTTGCCTAACAGAAGTGGAATCTTCTTCTATGCCCACAGTCTTGTTTTCCGAAGCATTAAATCAATGGCAAAACTACAATCTCCACTGTGGATTGTAACAAGGTCTATTTCTGCTGCTTCCCTGATATGTGATCAGCAGATCAGGGAAAAGGGGAGCTCTGACAACATTTGATTGCAACTGAAGATGAGGGTTACAAATTAATTGCTTTAATTTTTCTACTCCTCTATTCCTTGGGAGAATCTTTAATTTTTAAGCTGGATTTATTTAACAGTTTTTCTATACCCTTTATCCTTTGCTTTCACATCATTTTATCTCTTCATGCTTTTCTGGAGATGGCTTACCAAGATTTTCTTCCACATGACAGATTCAGTTTTTATAATAAAAATGTGAGAACAGTTAGTGGATAGCTCTGTTTTGTTTAAACTATAAGGAATTTACTAAAATAGTAGTATGTCAGATTTTATAAGGATGTAGTTGTAATTCTGCAACAAAAGGCACAAAACTAAGGTAGAAATTTGTTATTGGTCTTGGATAATTTAAGTAATAAAACTATCAAACTATTATTAATTGAAACCAATAGGATCTTTTAAAAAACTTATAAGACGTTGTCTGTATCAATAAAAAATAGCTAAATTTGAAACTTCTATTTCATTTTGCTTTGTTGATTATTATATTCAAGGACAAAGAAACTATTTAAAGATGAATTAGAAGGTAAATTTCTACATAGACTGTAATAGAAGAATAACAGAAACTAAACAGTGATTAATATGGCAAAATATGTATGAATTCTGTGTGAGCAACTTACCACAGATTCAAAGGGTATATAAAATCCAAGTACATTGTTTTACTTCCCAACATATTGGTGTGGCAGACACTGACCAGCTGCAAATTAAACCCATCACCTTTCTCCAGCTTTCCTTGTGATTAAGTGTGGTAATGGGATTGAATTCTAGTCAGGATAACTTGGGTGGAAATGTTATACAGTTGGGCCTCCATGTATATGGCTTCCTTATCCATGGATTCAACCAACTACGGATTGAAAATATTTGGGGAAAAAGAATGGATGGTTGTGTCTGTACTTAACATGTACAGACCTTTTATTTCTTGTCATCATTCCCTAAACAATAACAACTATTAATATTTAGATAGTGTTTACATTGTATTAGGAATCATAAGTAATCTAGAGATGACTGAAAGTATATGAGAGGATATGCTTAGGTCATATGCAAATACTAAACCCTTTTATGTAAGGGACTTGAACATCCATGGATTTCGGTATCTGTAGGTAGTCCTGGAAACCAATTCCCCACAGATGTGGGGACAACTGTATGCCACTTGCAGGTCTGGCACATAAAACTCTTCTATGAGCAAATCTATCAACTGCTGCCTAAATGTTGACACCTGAGTTAACTTTGGAAGTTATGTGTTGATAATAGAGTGAGCCTGCATTATTCTGGGTCTCTGATAGTGTTTGGACAGAGTTCCTCTGTCCCATCACATGAACAAGAAATAAAATTCAAATTGTGTTAAGCCACAGAAATTTCCCGTTTCATCTGTTGCATTTATTAAGAACACTATATTATATGCATTTTAATGTTCATGGTCAATTTATATATTTAGGTAATATTGACATAATAAAATATTTTTGTGAGTGTGACTACACCAGTTCATCTGCTATTTTTTAATTACACACACAGATCTAAAAATAAATAACTAAGTAGAGACTGCATAATAATCATAGGAAGCTATGTAATTGCAATGTTTTGGAAAAGTCAAGATTATCAAACTTTCGGTCACCAGTCTAGTGAAACGAAATAAATTCAGTGATACGAAGTTCATTCCACGAAGAAAAGAAAGAAGTCATGTTTTTAAAAACAAGTAAAAAACCTCTACCATAGTTGTGAAAGCCAAATTACTTTGACAGAGAGAGCTCCCAAGTTTTGGAAAAACATGGTAAGCACTATGTAGTAGAGTTAATATTTCTAGAATTTAAAATCACAATAAGTACTCCTGTTGTAAGAATGAGTTAAGGTCTTTGCCTACATATCAAGTCCTTCCTTTGTCTTGAAAAACCACAGGACAGATGAATCTATACAATATTCCCACAGACTGTGGCACTGATAGACATCTTCATCAATACCCAGTTGACATCTGGCTCTTTCTTTCCTCCAAGATCATAGTATAGTCCAAATTCTGTAGGCCTCCGAGAATACCATAGAGCAGTGGCTGCTACAAAATCAGCAGAAAAGGTTGGGAGGTGTCAGACGGCTACCTAAGGCTTAGGTTTACCTCTGGGCAGATGCTTTGTGTGCTAGTGCACTAATGGACAACATCCCTCTTACAGAAAGCAACCTCTCCAAGGTCAGCAGAAGTCATGTTCATTGACTCAAGAATCACATCATGAAGATATTTAACTTAAACTAGGTGTATTCAGGAATAAGTGGGCTTGGATATAAACATCAATCATTTCACATTTAATGGTGGACTAGATTTAAAGGTTTTGATGTATCAGATAACTTTTTTTTTCAAATGTTCTTGTTTTTTTAATAGTGTCATTGAGGTTTAATTTAAATAACACAAATTTCAGAAATTTTAAGTATGTTTAGTAAATTTTCAAAGTTGTACAACATTGTTGCAATCCAATTTTAGAATATTTCAATTACCCCAAGAAAGATCTCTCACGCCCATTTGCAGTTGATCCCATCTTCCCCATCCCCATTCCCAAGAAAACTATAACTTACTTTCTGTATCTACCGATTTGCCTTTTCTGGACATTTTATATAATATAAATGGAATTGTGAAATTTGTGTTCTTTTGCATCTGGTTCTTTTCATTTAGAATAATATTTTTTTAAAGTTATTCCATGTTGTAGCACGTATTGGTAGTTCCTTTTTATTGCTAAAATAGTATTCTAATGTACAGATAGACCATTCACTTTTTGGCTGTTATGAATAATACTGCCATAAACATTCACATACAAGTCTTGTGCAGATGTACATTTTTATTTCTTGTTGGTAGATACTAAGGAGTGGAATTGCTTGGGAGCAAATGTTCTTAACCTTGTTTGTGTGAAGGATCTCTCTGGCAGTGTAATGAAGCCTACAGAATGCTTCTCAGGATAATGCTTAAAAATTTTTAATGCCTTCATACAAGATATATAGAATTGCCAAGAAACAAGTTATATTGAAATATGGTTATTATAAGTAAGCTAAAAATTATAATATAGTAATACATGTTTTTATTTTATTTTACTTTATTTTATTTATTTAATTTCAAAATATTAAGAGAGTAAAAATGTTTTAGGTTATAGGGATTGCTTTGGTATTGCTTGAGCCCCAGATATAGGTGTGCCCACTACCCAAACAGTGTTCACTGTAAATATTAGGTAGGTTTTTTAATCAACATTTCTCTTTCCTCGGATTCCTTGGTTTTTTGACAGTCTGCTTCAACAACACTGATCACCCTGCTCAACCTTCTTTCTTTAGGTACTTTAGGCAGTGAACTTTCTGACTATAAACAGTCATTGCAATGCGTTCTTTTTAACAAAATTGCAATCACACAGTAAAACAGGGTATGTTTCCAGATATTTTTGTCATAAGTTTTATATATCATTTTAACAGGTAATCTATTTTGCTTGGAGATTATCAATTTGAAATCCTGTTACTGCTGTAGATACTTGTCTAATGAGAAAGAATTTTGTGATACATTTGTGTTTACATTGATACTGCCATTTTAACTTTATACCATAGACAAGGAAACAACGTGCTATTGTTGCTAAGAATGAATCTTAACATTTTGCTGGAGTTAAATATTCCAACTCACATCAGGCAGTGTATACTTCTCAAAAACCTTATCACAATAAATATTTTGTATTTTAAATTACTACGCACATTTTACTTATCCACTCCATGAAAATAAAAAAAATGAAAAACTCTTGGAACAAAGGCATTGTTTTTATTAGGGGTTGTGTGTGTGTGTATATGTGTGTATGTGTGCGTGTGTGAGAGAGAGAGAATGTGGTTATTTTAATAAAACTATCGTGTAATTTACTTAATGATCTTTAGCTTGAGTTTTCCAAAGGTATCATGACTATAAGCAAATTGATAGGAAAGTAGACAACAATGAATTAAGGGTTACTGGGAGCCTAAGACACTGTTTATCTCTTTTAAGGTAGACAGAATTCAAATTGCCCTCATTAGCTGAGCAATATGCTGTGGAAAATGAGCTGGGTACTTATCAAGAGGCTCTTTCATTTGCATTTTTGCTAAATAAATAAGCTGTTCTGTCTTCTAGCTGCTCAAGAGCCGTGAATAGGAGAAAAGAAAATAATTCAGGTAAGTAAGCCAGGGGGCATTCCAGGACTAGATTAAAGAAAAGAAAAAGGTTATCAATGAAGATATCAGAATTGTGCCTTATGTATTTGTGATACAAAAGGACAGTCTCACACATAGTTAGGATAGGAGGTACAAATATATTAATTCTCCCCACATCCACCAGTACCACAAGCAAAGCTAGAGGCTGTTCTTTTGATAAATGATCAATACTTCAGCCTGACACTACCCTCGCTGCCCTGCTGTTGCTAGTTAAAAGTTTGAATTTCAATTAAGCAGTAAATCTTTATGGTATTACATCTCCAACAGTCAATTAATGTCTCCCTAATCTCTTGCAATTCTGAAACACTATTATTTTGCACAGTCCTTTTCTTTAGGTTCATTCGTCGGGCAAAATATTCTTACTTGATTTGTAAAGACATATTTTCCTCCAAATAAAAACACAAATATTCAATAATTGTTTTGTTTAGATTTTTAGTCACAGACCTTTGTGCAAAGAATGTTATACTTCCAAAGTAAAGGAGACAATAAAATGTATTATTAATGACTACTCTTAGTCAAAAGCACGTTGCCTTGACTGTATAACTTTAGTTCAAATATTCTATTTCAGAATTTTTTCCACATATATATTCCTTGGAAAACTTCTGAAATCATACAAAACACAGGCATTCATAGCACTGATGGTGCTCAAATCAGTGTAAACATTCTCATTTCCCATGTCATAAAATCCCCCTATACTTTTTTTCCCCCCAAACTTTATATTTTCAAAAAGGGTTGGTTGATGCCAAAATAAAGCAGCTAATAGTGTAGTCCCAGCTACTCTGGAAGCTGAGGTGGAAGGATCACTTGAGCCTAGGAGTTTGAGGCCAGCCTGGGCAACATAGCAAGACTCAATCTTTAAAAGCAAAACCAAACAAAACCAACTAATAGAGCAATAGGGCATACGCCTAAAGGATTATTACAGCCTTCTTTATGAAAGATTTCAATATTTGAAGACAAAATATAAGGAATTTGATAGATATCTCCTTCATATAGAATTATAATAATTTTAAGTTTATGAAGTCACGAAGTCCAATTAACACAACTTCAAAGCTATAGAGTTAAAGTTGTCTTAACAATTGAATCCATTATTGTAATAAAATATAACTGTATCTGCCCATAATATTAGAAGAAAGTCTTTCCCCTGGCAACAAATGCAGTTTCCCTGCATCAACAAAAATACTACCATTGTAAGTGCTACTCTTCTCAATCATTCAGAATGTAAGCATTTTTTCCATTATTTAAAATAATTTAAAAAATTGATTTGAAGAAGTCTAAACTACTTCATTAGAATGCCTGTATGATTTTAATGAAATAGAATAAACATTTTATTTTATATGATTTGTGCAACAAACTGGTTTGGCCCAACTATTTTGTTCTAGATATTTTATTATTAGATGCTCAGATATAAAGTAGTCTAGAACATGCCTGCATAAAAAGCACTTCTACTTACAATAACCACAGCTCTGCAATATAAACTACACAATAAAAACAAGTATAAACATTTTTGAGCTAATGCTCAACCAGCATTAAACATAAGTATGTTTAACTCCAAAGTTTTTCACTTTTTATTCCACTATACTAAAATCTCCACTAATCTTCAAACCAGTTCTTAAAAACACAACATACACAACCATTAATAACAATTCAAAGAATTATCCTAACGCTATATATTTTATTTTATTTGGGAAACATAGTTACTTTTTTCTTGAAAATTAATGTTACTTTAAATTTAACTCAATCTAATTCATTATATCCATAACATGATTGAACCCCGGGTGTCCTAAAAATGCAAGGCTATTACACTAATCCAGGTAACTAAACCTTCTAATGAACCCACAAAGCTTGATTTCATGGTGAAGTTTGACTCATCAAGGAATAATCAAGAGTTTTATTAGCTGATTAGTCATCTTTAAAGTAATGTACACTTGTAGTACAACAACGTTCTACAATGGTAAGGAAGAAAAATATTTAAGTATTGATCATAAGATTTGGAGACATGGCTGCATAGGAAGCTAACAACTCTTAAGATTCTGTAACTGTGAAATTTTTTTTTAAAACACAACTGAAATATGCATTGTTTTACAGGAAAAATCACATGCATCAAGTAATTTATTGAATTTTTGATTTTTATATTATTTTTGTATATCAGCATAATTAATATATGGGTTAGAAAAATGATAAATGTATTGAGATACAGTTGCAAGAAATTAGCTTTTAATAAAAATAATGATATAATACAAAGATAATAAATCATGTAGTCATATCAGATTGGGAGACCAATGAAATGAATGAGAGACAACAGAGAAGGGGCAAAAATTTACAAACTAGCAAGATGACAACAGAACAGAAAATAACACAGAAAAGATATGATAGATGCCACAGCACAATGTTAATTGGGGTTAAATTTCAAGAGGAAACACAGGTATAAGGTGTAGAACAAAACAGCAGAATTTGTTTAATGCATTACTCATGACTTAAATACTAAGAAATCCTTTAAGAAATGACATTTTTGTAGAAAACAGAATTTAGAGTATTTATAGATACAGTGTAAGGTTCTAATCTTTAATCAAAAGAACACATATATATCTATATTATCTAATAACCCATACAAATTCTTGTCCTAAAATATTATAAGAAGCCTTACATATTGCTTTATAATTTTACAAATAAATTTAGAATCTATACCTTCAGTTTGTAAATTATTAAATCATGTGGGCATTCTAAAAATAAAAATAGGTCTATTTACATTGCAAAATAGCCATGCACTTACCATCATGATTAGGATTTCCTAGTGTCCATGGCTCATCTGAGTCAAAATGGGTATCTCCTCCAATTCCTGGTCCAGGGAAATAGGCATGTGCCAAAAATCCTCCCTCTCCATCAAAGGGAGAACTGTCTCCATGAAAACCAGATGCAAAAATAATGGTTATATCCACATCACGTTTGCCATTTTCTAATTCGCTGTAGGGAACTTCTTCAAATGTCAGAGGAGTTACATTCTGCCACACATCAAAGGCACGGCGAATAGCTTTACGGGTCTCAGGGTCTCCTACTTTTGGAGTTACGTTCTTTATACTGAAAGTTAAAAAATATAATAATCAGTAAGGCTTTTGTTATGTTTAATCTGACTTATTAAAGATTTTGATCTGTTCAGCTCAGTAAAATATTATGGAAAAGAGTGATATTAAAAAGGAGTGAATTTATTCATTCCTCTCGTCTCTATTCATTGATTTCACTACATTGTGATCATTTAATTTTCAGCAGTATAGTATTCATGTACTGAAGCTATAAAAGAGAAGATCTCTACAGAATGGTGAACAGTAGGGTAACTAGATCAATCAGTCACTTTGCCTCCTAAATAACAATAGGAAGGTAGATTTGCCAAATGATCAAACAGGTGCAGCAGTTTCCAGCTGAAATAAAAATTTCAATTTCTTTACGGTTATAATCACTTTTAGAAGCACACCATTGTATCTGCACATATCAATTTCAAACACTTTCTGATGTTTTATTCTTATTAATTCATTCTAGTTAAAAATTACAGCTAGATAGGAGGAATAAGTTCTAGTGTTCTTGCCACTATAGGATGACTATAGTTAATAATAATATATAGTTTCAAATAGCTAGAATAAGGAAATTGAACATTCTCAACCTAAAGAAATGATAAGTGTTTGAAATGATGGATATACTGATTTGATCGCTATTCATTATATGTATCAAAAGGTCACTATAAACCCCATGAATATGTACAATTATTTGTCAATTAAAAATAAAATTCAAAAGTGTATTGTGAGTAATTAGCTGTTTAATACAAAGATTTAACAATGACATGAATTTAAAGAAGTAAATCTAACATTATTTTGTTTGCCCTGATGCTAATAACAAATTGATGAAATAATTATAAATACTGTTCTTCATTCATTTAATACTAATCAGATGTTTATCTTTTCCTGGTTATTTTCTATTTTTTTCTAAACAGAACATCAATGAAACTAATATGTATGTTTTTTATATTGTCACACTATAAATTCATACCATGCATGTGAAAAACAATGGAAAACTCCACAGGAGTCAAAAATAAGAAAAAAAATTTTAAAAAGAGCTGAGGACAACACCACATTTTTTTTTACCTGAGCCAAAGGATGGAAAGAGCAAAAGAACTCATGCCTACTCAGGGAAAAAGCTCTGCAGTGTTGTATTGTTGCTGCGGCTCTATTTGTTAGTTCATTTTAATTTTATGTCTTATTCAGCATGGTACTCTGAACTATATTTTGAAAAAGAGTAAACAACTACATTGAGATACCACAGACCTTTGTCTAGCTTGTTAGTCTCTAAATTTCCTGTCTGATGGCTAAAGAGGCATGCAGAGTAATGTTGTAACCCTGAATTTGGCTAAATTAACTTTCTTAGTAGTTTTCTATTTTCTTCCCATCCTACGGGATTTCAGAAGTCCCTCATTAGTGGGAAGATATTCCTATGACACATTATTTGAAAGAACTTACTACATAATGGGGACTGTTCTCGGTGCTAAAAATATAGCTGAACAAGATTCTGCTCTCATAGGACTTATATATATTCTAGTGACAAGAGAAAAACAATCACCAAAACAAAAAAGAGAAATAATTTCAGAGAGTGATAAGTGAGGGGGTGAGGAGGTAAGGTGAAGAGATGATAAATGGGATTTCAATGACAGAAGGGGCCAAAGATGCCTGCCACTGAGTTTCCAGCCAGAAGGAACAGTGGGCAGGCCACATCAGCTTGGCCCGTTCAGAGAATGGGAGTGCTCAGTGAGTTGGGACTAAATGAACACACAGGACCATGGTATGAGATCAGACGAGGGGGTTACCTGGGAAGGGATTATATTCTGTGGAGGGAAGCCCCTGGAGAATATTAAGCAGAGGAGGACTGTGATATTTCAGTTTACAAATATCACTGTGCCTGACGGAAAATGGATAAGAGGATAAGGAGTCCACCCAAGAGAAGACAGAGACATGGACTAGAGTGACAGTCATGGAGATATAGAGTGTCAATTTCAGTGCCTGCTCTGAAAGAACTGTTAATGGGAATTGGCGATAGAGTCAATATGTAATGGAGAAATTCATTTGATTTCAAACAAAGGATAATCTTATAATAGAGAAACTAAATGAAATATTACTATGATTTATATATGAGTATGTGAATGCATATAATGGTTTTGAGGAAAATGAAGCAAAATAATATAATAAAAATAATAAATGTGAAGTACTATTTGGATTTGAAAACATATCATTGTGTTTTTCAAAGCTATGTACTCTTTATCTTCTAAAATGTGCTTAAACACATATCATTAATAAATACAAGAAATACAGGTGTGCTTCAAAGAGCTGGAGTTCTGAACTAGGTGCAAACAACAAACAAGAGTTCAGAAACTTTTATGGAATTGAGAGAGGTATTTTGTATTTACTCATAACTGAAATAACAAAGGGCACAGAGAGATCATGAGGTAATAAGAATAAAATAAGGCTTATTAACAATTCTAGGAGCACAAAGGATTAAATACATTTGCAAAATAAAAAGGCAATGCTATGAAATGAGTAAAACGAAAGTTAAGTTGGAAAACTTAATGAAACTAATTTAATTTTAAAATGTTTTTACTTGTCTTTTTTGTAAATAGAATAAAGTGAACATATTTCTCATTTTAATAAGATAATGAATTTTATTTCTTGAAGTCTTTATCTGGATGTTTAATTACACTATTTGATTGATTCTTTCAAACTTTCATTTTGGTAAATTTTGGAACTTTAACCCCCCCCCAAAATTGATAAATGTTACCTTTAATAACCATGCCTTACACAATCCTACATAATAAAATCGATGAAGTGAAAATTTCCAGGCCTCTTTATTCATCAGAGTAATTGGTACTGCCAGAAAGGTATGTGAGTTGACTTATAAAGTAACTCTGTAAACTCAGGGTTCTCTACTCTTAACATCGTTAGATCCATACCCATTCTTTTAATAATAATTCTACATATTATTAATGGTTATTTCTCCTTAAAGTTTCTGATACAGTGATAAATTTTTTTCAAAGTACTGTTTTATCTCTAATATTGGAAGAAAAAAGGAACTAAATACCTTGGCATCTAGTTAAGATACAAAAATCTTACAATATTTTTACTTTCAAATTATTTTTCATAAATAGGGCTAAATCCCCTTTAGTCAATTAAAATGATGAAAATTAGTTATTGATAAAAGCATACTAACATTCTATGCAAAATGAGTCTCAACTAAATGGAATTTACCATAATAGGGAATGTAGACAATTGCTAAGAATATAATAGAATAAAAATAATAAACAGCATAGTTAAATTATTAGCATATTCTGAATGTATTATGATGTTCTATCAAGAGAAAACTAAATCGTCTAATCAACTTTTGTTCATATTATGTTTGTACAGTTGATTTGTCTTTACAATTTGTTTTTTTTAAGTATGAAAAATGGTCACAGAATAGAAACTGAATGTGGAGTGCCTCCAGGAAAGCTTACATTACATATTTGGCTATTTCCCAAGATACCGGCTTGCCAGACAAAGCAGATTTAAGTACACATTACTTTGGATCTTATTTAAATAGGGTCCATTTCTCAGTCTGTTAGTCTGTTATGTATCCTCTGGACACACAAGTTGAGTTCTCTTTGAAGTCAATAGGATCACCAAGTTCAGTGAGCTCTTTGGGTTCAGAGAGAATAATGAAAAATGTTTCTGGGGAGGAATTTTTTATTCCTTAGCAACATCTTTGCTCTGTATACACTATTAAAGTAAAATAACTTCTAGTGTGTGTTCTCAGTTGTCACAGAGGCATTCATTAAAAACCAAGGGTATGCACACCCAATTTTATGGCTTAAAAAAACGGAAAGAAAGAAAACCAAGGCTAACTAAAGGATGAATATACTGGGAAAATGAAAACTAAGCAGTATAATATAACATAGCAGTATTATATTAATATATTATAAATACTCATATTCATCTGGCCATTTAGGTACCTGCCCCATTGAGCATTCATCACATAAACTAATATTTTGGAATTTAGATTTCTAAGAAAAAAGAACTTGCTCTAATTCTATTTTATATAACATTCAGCAAACTTGGGAAATAAATTTCTATTTGATAAAACTATGTTGATAAGTTTCTTACATTGTCATGAAAAATGTTTAATTAAAGCCTGCTCAGAATTCATTTATTTATTCAACAATTAACTTTCCAACCATTACACAAATGGTCTCTAATTTATCTGTTACATGAATACTTTTTTTTTTTTTTTTTGGTTTAAGTGCCTCCAATGATGAAGACAACTCAGGATGTATGATTTAATTTTTCAATATTTCAAAACAGATTTTTCTGAAAACCTTTAAACATTTGAGAATAACTGGGAATTTCTCCCTTAAATGTCCTTTCCATCATGTTGAGAATCCTTAGCTCTAATCTTGAGTTGTTTCCACATGCAGACTGTTTACAAGCTCCTTTAGCATTTTGACTGCTTTTTTGGGAGATGTACATTAATTTGCCAGGAAGCAGCTGAATGTGTAGTGGCTAGAAGAGAAAAGCGCACATCAGGTACACTTGGCCAACAAACCAAAAACAAAAAATTAGCATCATGACTGCTTTGGATATTTTTTTCTCAATGTAATCTGGTCATTTTAGCTTTTCCTGACTCACATTATACTATTGGCTTATAATGAGTTTGCTTTCAAATAAAACCTAGATTCTACCACTCTCACCTCAACTCCTTTCTGCATGTTATAATGGCACATTTCTTTTCATGGATAATTATTTTTGAGCTTAAATGTCAGATTTTGTTTATCGATTAACCTATTTTCTCTAAATATAGTTAGAAAAAATAGTAGCAAATGCTTATATAGTACTTACTATACACGAGGCAATTTTAAGAGCTTACATACATTAACTGTAAAATCTAATATACTTAGTGCTTTCATTCCCAACTCTATTAATCCTCTTAGAACGCTCTCAAAAACTTCCGTGATTTGTCTGGTAATTAAAAGGAGTAAGTATGATAATTGACATTTACCAAGTACTGTTTCAAGCATTGTGCTAAGTTTATTATTTTTTCTGTTATGTTACTTAATTTTTGCCCAAGCTTTATGAGCTAGGTATATGTACAATATTCACTTTGCACACATAAAAATTGATACTTAGTGGATTTAAGTAATTTGATCCTGGTTTTATGAGTAGTGTCAGAGCCAGGATTCAAACCTAGGTCTCTCTTATTCTGAAACATACTCTTACCCACATGATATGTTTATCAAGAACCTGAAAGTTTACAGAAGAAACACCTAATTATTTGAATATTCAAAACTGGCTCAGACCATTGTCAGTACAGGAACATAGCATAAGTGAAATATAATCAGTTCTCAATACAATAGTTCTTAACTCTCCCTCCTTTTATCCTTTTCTTCCTTCCTTTCTTTTAAAGCAAAAGCCTAGTCAGTACATAACGATGCAGAGACCCTAAATAGGGTGCACTGTCATGAGTTTGGAAATCAAGTCAGAAAAGGACCCTAACTGAAATGAAAACAGTGAGTATAGACATATAGATATATAGAGTTGTCTAAGTTTTATAGTTTTATAGTTGATTATACACTTTAGTTCAATTAGTACTTATTGCTTTTTTTTTTGTATATGGTGTGGGGTATGGATTTAATTTCATTGTTTTTCATGTGGATAATCAATTATCACAGAATAATTTTATAAGTAAAATAGCCCATCCTTTCCCCCAATGATCTACAAAGCCTACTCTAGCATAAATCGACTTTTTATATATACAAGTATCTATTTCTGTGATCTCTTGTCTATATCACTGGCCTATTAGTCTATCTCTGTGCTAATTCCACATATTGCCTTAATTAGTACTGATTTAAAGTCAGTCTTCATATCCAGTGAGTGGAAAAATCTTGATGTTCTCCTGGGACTTCACTTTTTCTCAGAGACGTTTGATTCATTCAAATTATAAAAAAAAATCTCGCTGGGATTTTTGTTAGAATTTGCGGGGAACGTGGCCAGTGTTCCCTGCCTCTTAAGACAAATCCTGTCCCAAAACACGTTTAATACTAATTCATGGAGCGACAAGAATTACATTTGTGGAATTTGTGGAAAACTTAAATTTTGACTATATTAAATATTTCTATCAAGAGCAAACATGTATCTTTACATTTATTTTTGGTCTTCTGTTATGTCTTTCAAAAATGATTCATAATTTTCCCCAAAAAGGGTTTACATATATTTTGTGGGTTTATTCTTTGCTTTTATATTCTGTGTCTATTTTAAATAATACCTTTGTAAAGGTTACATACTGTAAGTGCTTTTTGTGAGCGTGCATGTGTGTGCATATATTTCGTGTATTGATTCTTTTTAAAAAAATGGCTACAGTCTTCCAGTTTCTGCTTCAGTGTATAAGTGCTTAGAAGTTATCACTCCCAACCTCACGAAAAGCAGTAAAACCGAATAAGTTAAAAATGAACAACTTTTCTTAACACTATCAGGCAATGAGGTCACAGGGCAAGTGTCACCCAAAAGTGGAAAGAGAGGCAAATACAGAGAAATAGGGCTTACCAAGAGCAAAAGCTCCTGAAGCCAGGAGAATGAAACTCCCAGGGCCCCAGCCTAAGGAGGGCCGCTACACTTTATGAGTTTTACCTCCAAGAGTCCCACCACTGTGAGGTTCTCACAGTGATGATCTGAGAAAAATCCTCTCCTGCTTCCAGCAAGGTGTAGAGAAAGGCAAAAATTTTGAAACATGCCCAGAGTATCCTGTTCTCCATGACAAAGGCCTGCCTTCAAAGAAAATTATTTTATCAGAGCCTTATCCGATCTGGATTAAGGGCCATTAAACAGCTCAACCCCCTCTAGCCTTCTTGTCTCACACAAAGAAAGAAAAAAAAAAAGACTAATAAACTTTTCTGAAGGTCACAGCCCAGACATTCAGAGCCACTAAAAAAGGGAGATTTAATCGTAAGACTATGGACGGCTTCCTCTCCGTAATGCCTTACACCACACCAACAGGGCTCCAGTATAACAACAGTGGATGACAAAGCAATAGTTTAAAGACACAAAAGCTATATAAGAAGGAATTTCTAGGGATACTTAAAGATAGGAGAGATAAACAGGAGAATGTTACAGGAAATTCATCTCCAGCAAACAGCAAACACAGCCTAGCTCCTACGTAGATAAACATAAAACCTTACACTAAAGGATTGTTATCTTAGTTCCTATTACTCAATGCATCATGTCCAGCTTTCAAAAAAAAATTATAAGCATGCTAAAAGGCAAAAGAAAACAGTCCATGACACAAAGCAAGCATTGAAACCAGACTCGGATATGGCAGACATTTTCGAATTATCAGTCCAAACATTTAAAATAACTGATCAGTATACTAAGGGTTCTAACGGAAAAAGTGAACAACATTAAGAAAACACATGGGTACTATAGCCAGAGAGATAGAAACTCTAAGAAAGGATCAAAAAGAAATAAATGTTAGAGACAGAAAAGTATAAAATAAACGAAAAATGCCTCTGATAAACTTATCAATAGCCTGAACATGGCCAAGGAAAGAATCAGTGAACTTGAAGATATGTCAATAGAAACTTCCCAAATTGAAAATCAAAGAGAAAAAAGAATGAAAACAGAACAGAATATCCAAGAACTGTGAGAAAAATACATAATGAGAATACCAGAAGGAGAAGAGAGAAAGAAACAGGAGTAGTAATGGCTGAGAATGTCCCAAAATTAATAATAGAAACCAAATGATAGGTCTTGGAAACTCAGAGAACATGTAACAGAATATTAAAAAGTCTATACCTAGGCATATCTATTCAAACTGCAGAAAGCCAAAGACAAAGAGAAAACCTTGAAAGAACCAGAGGGGGGTAAAACACCTTATCTATACAGGAACAAAGATATCAATTCTGTCAGACTTCTCTTCAAAAGCCATGCAAGCAAAGAAGAAAGTGATGTAAAACATTTAAAGTATTCAATGAATAAAACCATCAAACCTAGAATTCTGTATCCAGTGAAATTATTATTCAAAAGCAAAGTAGAAAAAAGACTTTCTCAAAGAAAAACTAAGAACACTTGTTGTCAATACACTTGCATTACAGGAAAAAAAAAAAAAACAACTAAAAGAATTTCTTCAGAAAGAAGGAAAATGACATCAGTCAGAAATTCAGATCTATTTTACAAAAAAAATCATTAGAGAAGGAATAAATAAAGACAAAATAAAAGTTTTTATTATCCTTATTTTTAATGATCTAACAGGAACTGTCAAAAAGAATAATATAAACAATATATTGGGTGATAATAGCATTTGGTTAAGTGTAATGAATGAGAGCAATGTTATAAGGGACAGAATGGTGGAATTAGAAACACTCTGTTATGAGGTACCTTCAATACCTGTGGAGTAGTATAGTGTTATTGAAAAGTAGACAGATTAGTTGCAAATGTATATAGGAAACTCTAGAGCAACCACTAAAATAATTTTAAAACGAAGGATAATTGATATGCTAAGAGAAAATGAAAACGTACGAAATGCTCAATTAAAACCAGAGAAGGCAGAGAAACAGGGGAAGACAAAAGCAAATAAAAAAGAACACCACCAGCAAAATTACAAATATAGTAGATGTTAATGCAACAATATCAATAATCACTTTAAATAAGGATACTAAGTACATCAATAAAAAATAGAGTAGATTAAAAAATAAAAAGCAAAACAAAAACAAAAAACAAGATTCACTATTTGTGTCCTAAAAGAAACCTGTCTGAAATATAAGGACATAAATAGAGTAAAAGTAAAGGGATAGGGAGAGATAGTCTATATTAATTAGAAGAAAACTAGATTAGCTATATTAATTTAAGAGGGTAGATTTCATAGCAAAAAAAAATTATTAGGGATAAAGAGAGTCATTATATAATGGATAAAGGTGTCAATTTTCTAAGAAGACATAACAATACTTAATATGCATGTGCCTAATAACAAAGCAACAAAATACATGAGGAAAAAAATTGATAGAATTATAAGAAAAAATGCACAAAACACTATTATAGTTGGAGACTTCAAAATCCCTATATTTAATACCAAAACAAGATAAAAATACTATAAGAAAGAAAAACTCTGGATAAATACCATTCATACACATAAATGCAAAAATCTTCAATAAAAAATTCAGCAAATCAAATCTAACAGTCTATAAAAAGAATTGTACACCATGCCAAATTGAGATTTTCCTCTGATATGCTGCCTGATTCAATATTTGAAAGTCAATTAATATATCACATTAAAAAGCTAAAGAAGAAAAATCATATGATCATATCGATGGATGCGGAAAAGGGGTCTACCAAAATTCAACACTCATTCACAATTAAAATTTTCAGCAAATTAGGAATAGAGAGGAATTTCCTCAACTTGATAAACATCATCTAGAAAAAAAACCTAGAGCCTACAACATATTAATGGTGAGGAGCCAGTTGTATTTCCCCTAAGACAGGGAAAAAAAGCTATAATGTTTGTTCTTACTACTTCTATTCAACATCACACTGGAAGCACCAGCTAATGTAATGAGACAAGGAAATAAAATAAAAGATAGGCAGATTGGAAGGGAAAAAAATATACAACTGTCTCTGTTTTCAGATGACATCATTTTCTATTTACAAAATACCAAAGTATCAACAACAAGAACAAAACTCCTGGAATAAAGAGCAATTATAGCAAAGTTGCTGATTCAAGGTTAATATACAAAAGTCAATTGCTTTTCTTTTTGCCAACAATAAACAATTTAAATTTGACATGAAAAGCACAATATCATTTAAATTAACACCAGAGAAATCAAATACTTGGGAATAAATCTATCAAAATATGTGTAAAATGCATATGAGGAAAAGTATAAAACTCTGATGAGAGAAGTCAATGATCTAAATAAATGGCGGAAGATATTCATGTTCACAGACAGGAAGACTACTATTGTTAACACATTAGTTGTTCCCAAGTTGATTGATACATACAATGCAAGCAAAAATCCTGGCTTTTCTTGGTATCAACAAACTGATTCTAGAGTTTATATTGAAAGGCAAGAGACTCCAAATATCCAATACAATTCTTAAGAATAACACAGATAACTGAAGCTACCTGATATTAAGATTTACTATTAATATAAAATCAAAATAATCAAGATGGCATGATATTGGCTCAAGAATAGATACATAAATCAATGGAACAGAATAAAGCACTCAGAATTTGTGCAACACAGATATAGTAAACTGATCTTTGACAATGGAGCAAAAGCAATACAACGGAAAAGAATGAACTTTCCAAAAATTGATGCTAGACCAAAATAAATAAATCTAGATACTGACTTTACACATCTTTCAAAAGCTAACTTAAAATGGATCAGAGACCTAAACACAAAACACAAAAGTATTAAACTCCTAGAAGTTAACACAGGAGAAAATCTAAGTGACCTTGGGTTTAATGGTGGCTTTTTTGATACGATACCAAAAACATAACACAGGAAGGTAAAAAATAGATAATTTGGGTTTCATTAAAATTAAATTTCTGCTCTGCAAAAGACAGTGTAAAGAGAATGAAAAGACAAGCTACAGACTGGCAAAAGACTTGTATACAGAATATACAAAGAACTCTTAAAACAAGCAAGCCAACTAAAAATTGGTCAAAAGATCTGAACAGACACCTCACCAAAGAAGATACATAGATGGTAAATAAGTATATGAAAATATGGTCAGCATCATATATAATTAGGAAATTACAAATTAAAACAACCTATATCAATAAAATTGTTTTATCTCAATAAATGTCACTGCTTCACAATAATTGTTTTATCTCAATAAAACAATGAAATATATTACTACATTGCTATTGGAATGGCTACAAATGAAAACACTGACAACACCCCATGCTATGGGGGTTGTAGATCAATTTACTCCTGGTGATAATGCAAAATGGGATACCACTCTGGAAGATAGCTTGGTAATTTCTTACAAAGTTAATCCTAGTCTTACCATATGAGTAGCAATCACACTCCTTGGTATTTACTCAAAGGAGCTGAAAACTTATACCCACACAAAAACCTGCACACAAATGTTTATACCAGCCTTACTGACAATTGCCAAAAAGTGGAAACAACCAAGATAGCTTCAGTAGGTGAATGAATAAACAAACCTATACAGTGAATTATTATTCAGCAATTTAAAAAAATGAGCTACTAAGTCATTAAAGATATGCAGGAAACTTGAATCCATATTGTTTTCTTTCTTTTCTTTTTTTTGAGACAGAGTCTCACTCTCTTGTTCTGAGTAGGGTGCTGTGGCATTAGCGTAGCTAACAGCAACCTCAAACTCCTGGGCTCAAGCTATTCTCCTGCCTCAGCCTCCCGAGTAGCTGGGACTACAGGTGCACACCACCATGCCTGGCTAATTTTTCTATTTTTAGTAGAGATGAGGTCTCAATCTTGCTCAGGCTGGTCTCGAACTCCTGAGCTCAAGTGATCCTCCTGCCTCGGCCTCCCAGAATGCTAGAATTATAGGCATGAGCCAACATGCCCGGGGCCTTGAATGCATATTGTTAAGTGAAAGAATCCAATCTGAAAAAGCTACATTCTGTACGGTTCCAATTATCTTTAGAGCAGGGAAACTATTCTGTATGATATTATAATGGTGGATAAATGACATAATACATTTGTCAAAACCCATAGAACTAATATAACACAAAGAGTGAGCCCTAGAGTGAACTATGGACTCTAGTTAACAATAATGTATCAGTATTGGTTCATCAACTTTAACAAATGTACTATACTAACCTAAGACATTAATAACAGAATCTATGTGTGTGGGGTGGGAGCACATAGGGAATTAAGGAGAGAGTATATAAGAACTCTCTGTACTATCCACTCAATTTTTCTGTAAATCTAAAATTTCTCTGAAAATAAATCTAGTTTTTAACTTGATTTTATTCTTTAATTATTTCTAAAAAATTATCTAGAGTTCCTTCTGGGTTTTCCATATAGAAATTTGTATCAATTGTGACTAATAATACTTTTGTTTCTTTTCAATTTTGTATACCTTTTATTTCCTTTTCTTTCTTTACACCACTATAAGCACTTGTGCAATGCTGTTGAACAGAAGTAGAGGCAGTAGGCATTTTTGTCGTTGTTTCTTCAAGATTTTTTCCAACACTTTACATTACAATTATATGTGAAATACATAATGAAAACTGTAGTTTTTATTTTTGCAGACAATACTTTTCTGATTAAGGAAGTGTCCTTCTTTGCTTTGATTTCCAGTTATCAAAAATGCGGCTGGTCACAGTGGCTCACGCCTATATTCCCTGTACTTCGGGAGGCTGAGGCAGGAGGATTGCCTGATGCCAGGGGTTTGAGACCAGCCTAAGTAACATATTGAGATCCCTTCTCTACAAAAATGGATGGTAAATTTCCCTGGACACTTCTGTATATGTTAAGTTCATCATGTGGAGTTTCTTCTTTAATACTGTATGTCAGAGTCAAGGCAGAGTTTAAAACCTCTACACTTGACCTGCATGCTTACATATCTACTAAGTTTCTTGATTTCCCTCTATTTTCAGCTTTTAGATTTCTTCTTTTTGTTTCAGCTCAAAAATGCTTTTTAAGATATATTTTACTTTCTTTAATAAATTTTAATATATCTCATCCAATATATACCAATCAGGAGTTTATTATAGGCTTTCTCCTCTGCCATCTGGCCAGAAAAGTAATCTCTTTCTATCATTCTTTATCAAAGTCTACAAATGCTTCTCAAAATGTATCCAATTTTTCCTTTCATTAAGCACTATCTGATGGCTAATTTCACCTACAGAAAGAGGGCTCATTGGAAAAAGAGACACGAATATTACAGTTCTTGGGAAAATATCAACGGTTCCCTATTAACTTATTGGTATAATACTTTCTTAACCATTTTTTGGAAGTGTAGATTATAGAGATGATAAAACAAGTTTGTGAAGTAAAAAATCTAGTGAACAAATTTAAATGATGGTGAATACTAACTTCACGGGCTTGTCTTATAGGTGCTTCATCTTTGATTTCTCTCATCCGCAGAAATAACTGAAGTAAGCAGTATACAGAGCATGCTATCTGAGAGGACAGCATCAGAATATAAAATAACACTAAAAAGTGTTCTAAAAATAACCAAAGTAAGTTCAAAAGGCATGTTCTAGTTAAATAGATAGAAAATCAATATGTTGAGGTTTTAATTTTATCTTTATACATAAAGTTATTTACATAAAGAATAAGAATTATAAAACTCTCTCTTCTATTCGGGTAATTTGATAGAGATGGTTCCTGACATCCTACCCTCTCCCCAAAGTACCTTTCCTCTTCCTGTGCCCATTGGTTTAAGAAGATCTTTCTCTTCCTATAGGTCTTCACTGAAAAACCTTTAGGGATACCTTCCCTGGTTTTCTAGAATGAATTTGATGATCCTGGTTTACATTTATCTTGTATCCTGTTCCTTCCTTTCCATAACAAATATCACATTTAGAAGACTGTTCAACTTCTCCTCATGGCTGTAAATTCCATGAGGACAAACAAGGTCCCCATGCTTTATTTATTGCTATATCCCCACAGCCTAGCACTTTTCTTTCTTCATACTGGGACTCAATAAGCAGTTGTTTAATCACTAAATTAATAAATATGAACATGTCCATTAGCAGCAATTGTTGCACTAGGTTGGAAGATACTTTGTGTCATCGAAAACCAAAAAAAAAAAAAAAAAGTGATCCTCTTGAATAATTGCCAAAAAGATAAAAAGTAAAATGGTTATACTGATACTAAAAGCTAATTAATGGATTCAGAGAACTTTTATTTAAATGGCAATTATTCACATACTTTATTCAATTATTTTTTAGATTGTGAATATTTGTCAAAAAATGTAACGTGTTAGAACACTCATCTCAAAGCCCCCACAATGTTGGCATTCATTCAAGAAGCTGGAAGACATGGTTTACAAAGAGACCAAATGTTTCAAAAAATGTATACAAGGTACTCAATGGACAATTTATTCTCTTCTCAATTGCAATTTTTTTTTTTTTTGAGACAGAGTCTCTCTGTGTTGCCCAGGCTAGAGTGAGTGCTGTGGTGTCAGCCTAGCTCACAGCAACCTCAAACTCCTGGGCTCAAGCAATCCTTCTGCCTCAGCCTCCTGAGTAGCTGGGACTACAGGCATGCGCCACCATGCCCGGCTAATTTTTTCTATATATTTTT
>CAUYRB010036821.1:0-48619 GCA_963574695.1 Propithecus perrieri | reverse complement strand
TCTTCATAAATTCTTTCCCTAGGCCAATTTCTATAAGATTTTTTCTAACATTTTCTTCCACTGGGTTGCTGCAGCATTTTAATTGTAATATGTAGCTCTTCCAGAGCTCTTTTCATTTCTGAGTAGTAATTAAATTGTTGATTTTAGGGCAGAGAAGTGGGCAGAGACTTCCTAGTCTGCCATCTTGCTAATGTGACTTGTCAAGCAATTTTTAGAGAATGCAGTTATTACTAAAGCCCATTGTTTAATTTAATGAAAGTCCATATAATATGGAAAAAGTTTTCAAGTTTAAAGCTAGATCAAATAATTTGTTATCTATTTATTATTAACAATTTTTGTCACTTTGGGCAACCTGATTAATATTAATGGTTCTCCATTCCCTTATTTGAATATCAAATTGAGTATCATTGAGATATTGAATTTAGACCATCTAGTACAGCCTTAAGCACATGGCAAGAGTTGCATAAATGTTAGCTATCACTACTACTTCTATGACTATGAAAATTGTAAAACCATGATTTAATGTTCTGAGGGTGGTGATTGACTGGAGAGCTGTTAAAAGAACTTTCTGAGATGAAACTTAGGGTCTATGTCTTGATGTAGGTGTTTTGGAAATGCTCTATATTTTGACTTAAATCATTTATATATGTAAAAGTTCATTAAACTGTGGACTTACAATTTATGCATCCTACTATTTAAAATGTATGTTTTGTGAAAGCAGTTTATTATCACTTAATTGCTCTAACTTCAGAATGTTTCTAAAATTGATGTGAATATCTTAATAAAACTGACATATTAGTAGAGTGGATAAAAATAAACAGTGAAGTTATAATATACTCTATTTGCTTAGATTTGTGAGTAAGAAGGTAGCAGCCTTCAAAATTATAACATGTAGTTTGCTTCGATTATAAAGCTTTATATTTTCATTGTAGAAAATTTGGAAAATGAGAATTTAAAAGCCCATAATCAAAATAACTACTCATAAAAAATAACTCATAATGTTATAATCTAAAAAATAGTAAATATTTTGTTAAATATTTTTGCACATATACATATATATCTCAAATATATTTCAATAATGTGATGTCACACCAGTGTAATTTACTATTTTTATGCAATAATGTATTATAGTCCCTGTGATTTTAGATATGTTTACATTATTTGTAATGTCTGCAGAAAAGTTTATAGTATGAACATATAACTCACAAATAATATCATATTCTGGCATTTAGATTGTTTCTCCTTTTATTTGATTTAATTATAGTTATGCTGCATAAAATTTTTTCCGTAAAATTTTGAGCAGTACTTATTGTACCTAGAAGTACAATTGCTGGCCTAAAATATATGTATATTTTAAAACTTTTGGTAACTATATCCAAATTACCCTTCCAAAAACTTACAGTTATTTATATTCTTATCTAAAGTGAATCAGGGGCCATTTCTTCACATGCTTGCCAATGCCCAATACTAAAAAGACTAAGCTTTGCCAAAACAATAGGCAAAATGTGACATTTTAGATTATATTGTTTTGGTTGCTAATGAGGTTAAATTTTTAAATATATTTTACCTTCTGTAATATCTACAAATAGTAATAGTTTGCCTACTGTATCTGTCAAGGCTTCATGTAATTATAATTTAGTTGCATGAGCTAATTACGTATTTAAGGTTTCAGCATTTTACCTGGAGAAGCAGCATTCTAAGTACAGTTGCACCAGGATTTGGCCAAAGGACAACTGGTTAAAACTCCACATGAAATTACATTCCCATAATTCCCCAGTATCACAACTCAGTAGAGATTTCTCTAATAAGAATAGTGGTTTTCTACTCCTTCAGTGACTACAAGATGTCAAACCTCAACAAATGCTGGTACCTATTTTCCTTTCCATTAAAGGAAAATAAATTGATCCTCCCCTGTCAGCTCTGTTGGGGAACAAATGGTGAGACCTAAACATTGCAGATGACCTTCCTTTTCTTTCTCTTGTTTCTGACTATGTTTCTGAAGATTAGTAGCAACCATTGAGCCAGCAACAAAACCATAATGTACTAAATGTATTAAGTATATTTATCTTACAAATAGCCTGTTTTGTAATTTGTGTGTAGGAGTGGGGGGAAAAGAACAAGAAAGGGTGACCCCTAGAGTGTATTGGGCCCCAGCAAATATTTTTGTGGAACAAATATTTTTGTTCCCTTTAACTATGGAACACTTTCACTAAGCAATGGATTATAAAATTCATGGGCCATATGAGGTATAGTGATTTATTGTTAAAGAGCTAGCAAAATGGATAGAGAAGAGGCATGTATTCATTTGTGTATGGTCTTATTTGTCAGTACATATGAAGAATCATTGTAGTGTCCAAACACCATCTTTTCCTGTTGTAGTGTAGGAGATATCTCTTTATTTTCTTTATGATCAACTACACAGTTTCTGGCTAATTTCATATCTACAATCATAAGAAAGGTAGAAACACTGTTACATCTCATGCAATGTTATTGCTCACAAAGACCTGGCTCTTTGGAATCTGTTTGTGTTGAAACAATATAGATCTCCTTGCCCCCACAGTTCCCAATATCATTTATTTAATGTTGGTTACATACTCACGATGCTACATCATCCATTCTCCCACCAGTGACCACTGACTTACAATGACAGCTTTCTCAAGGTTATTCCTGTGCTTTGATGATAGTAACCACAAATGCAAGTTTACCCCGAGTATGCAGGGAAATGTGAACAATAATCCCTTTTGCTGGTCATGTTAAATTTACCACTTGGAATTGGACAACATAAATGTAAAACCATATCTTTTCTTGAACTCTTTAGGCCATAATTACTGCATTCCTGGAGTGACCTCTTTCAATGGTGACAGCACCTCTACCTTCTGCACCTGTAGGGAGAATAGGCAAGAAGCTTGAGGACAGGATGAGAAAAGTGGTCCCACTTATGCAAGGAATGTCTATCTCTCCACCCATCATGGAATAAGGCATATTCAGAGGACGAAAATATCAGACTCCAGAGAGAGTAATAGTCAAAAGGGCTATTACCCTTTTGTTGCACCACAATGGTTTAAAAATCCCCTAAGGGAGATAGACGAAGTCACTGTTGAAGGACTGCTAGACACAGGATGCAGAACCAACAGTAGGTGTGGAGTGTCAGCCCTAGTTTTAGCACTGGGGAACACACAGGGTAAAGACATCTGCTCCTACCCCTCCACCCTTTGGCGCTGTAGACTTAGGTGGCACTGTGGCTAGAAAAGAAACAAGTGGGAACCAACATGTATGTCCATCCATATAGCTTAAGCCCAAAAAAGCAGGAGTGGACCATCCCATTGGTGGCCTTTAACTCAATCTTGTGTGAAATGTGAGTGAGACCAGCCCTAAATCAGCACATCAGCACCACTCTGGTAGCTCAATCTAACAACGCTAGGGAAAAATACTGTATACTGGTTAGTGAGAGTAAAAGAATAATATTATCAGTGAGCTGTCCTTGTGCAGTTAGAATAAATACTAACACATGTGTGTGTGTGTGTATGTGTGTATATTTTCTCTGGTCACAAAATCATTATTTGTTCATTATAAAAAAGCTGACAAATATAATTTAAGAAGAAGTCAGTGATAATGACACAATTGAGTGTTAATGCATATAGTGTGCCTTGAAAAATAAACTAGGTATAGTTAATGCTGGATGATAACACAAAGAACAAAACATATGAGTTCATACCAATATAAAAATGATAAATAAATAATTGTGTGTGTGAGAGAGAATTTTCCTTATAAAACTATTTCAAATAATACACGTGGACACACTCCTCTTCAGGTGGTGTAGCTTCATTCTCTCACCTTAAATGTGGGTTGTGCTTAGTTACTCACTTTAAACGAATAGAGTATGGAAAGAGAAAAATGGTAACTTTACAGTGGAGAAACCTGGCAAACACTGTCTCAGCCAGGGGATCATGAGTGAAGAGTCATGTTGTTATCATGTACCCTCTGATATGAGGTGATGGGAAGGGTACTTCACCTCTGTGGTTGTGTTTCAAAAATCTATAAACTAAGGCTAAGAAAACAACACACAAACCAAAATTGAGTAATATTCTAAAAAAATACCTGACCAGTATTCATCAAAACTGGTAAGGACTTGGAAAAAAAAAAAAAAAAAGAAATGACTGAGAAACTCTCACACCCTGGAGAAGACTCAGGAAATATGGTGACCAAATATAACGTGGAATCCTGGAACAGAAGATGACATCAGTGGAAAACTGATAAAATTTGAATAAAGTCTGTTCAGTTAATAGTATTGCACACTGTTTTGTTGTTTTTTTTTCCTTTTAATAATACGCAATGATTATGTAAGACATCGACATTAGGATAAACTGGGTGAAGCATATATGGATATTCTATACTATCTTGGAAACTTTACTGTAGTTCTAAAATTATTCCAAACTAAAAAGCTTAAAAAATAAATGTTTGTGTGTTCCTTGTCAGTTTTTTTTCCAAATCTTTTTTTTTTGTTTTTGTGAGTTTTATTTTATTTTCAGATGACACTAATTGTATGTATCTATGGAATGCAAGTGATGTCTTTTAGCTATTTTGAACTATACCATGCATTATTATTAACTATAGTCATCCTACTGTACAATAGAACACCAGAACTTATTCCTCCTATCTAACTGTAACTTTGTACCTGTTAACAAATCTCTCTCCATCTCCTCTTCTCTTAACCCCCTTTTCAAACAAAAGAAATGTTTGTCATATCTACATCATTTCATATCTGTTTTACAACAAATGAGACTGATAAGTAAAAAAGAATGTGAACTTAAACAAAAAAAATGTTTTTAGCATATATTATCAATCTTGTTTCCAGAGAGTTTATTGACTCACTTTATATATAGTAACTGATACCTGGATGCTACCAGGATTCAGTAACAAAAGTGATTGAGACAGTTAAATATCAAAAAGTAGAAGATAAATTTGTAATCCCTTGGTAGGAGGTGAAATATTTCAGCTTCAAAGATATTACAGACATTTGGGGCAGGGTCAGATGGTCAGTTCCAAGAGAAGCTTTGAAGACACTTTCGTTTATATTTCTAGGCTTATAATTATCGTTGACTTATTCAGGCTTTTAAGTGGAGAAATGTTTGATTAGCATTCCATATCAAATGGAAGTGTTGACATATGAGATTTCTAACATATTTTTAAATCTGTTTTCCCTTTGATTATGGAGTTTGAGAAGCTACATGCACTGCAGGCTTCTAGTTAATATAAAGGATTGGGATCATTTAGCCATCTTTCTTGAATATGCACAACTAAAAGAAGCTATTCATTCCACTTGTTACTACTTCTCTACTGAATTGACTACCCACTCTATAGTTTAATAGTCATTATGCTTTATTTGTGATTTCTTTATGAGGGCATGGGGTAAGCAATTATGTTTTAAGAACATAGGGCAAGCAGATTTTTGCCATTGTGCTACAATGACAAAGATCTTTGATTAGACTCTATTTACTTTAAATTAAAACTTGTTGACTTTTAAAATTTAGAAAAATAAAAGCCAGTATCTCTTATTATGGAGATGGTACAATAACACCACCTACTATTTGACTTCTAAGTAATATTGTCATCATGTAGAGTGTTCTTTTCTTTTTCTCTTTATCCAATTTCAACCCTCTTTTCAATGCCCTCTCCAAATTTTTCTGTTGCCTTGAGTTTTCCTTAATTTTTTTTTCTTACCACTTCTCTCGTCACACAAATCCTGATGTCCTTTAATTTCTAATGTTTTCTAAGTACTGCTTAACTAGAGACTTACAACATGCTGGTTTGTGTGTGTATGTGTAGGGGGGGTGGTTGTTTAATAGATCATAGCTTCCTGAGTCATGAAGCCCCAGCCAGAAATCATAGCTCTAACATTTGCTAGTTATGGGAATTTTGGCAAGTTATACAACCTCACATTGCTACATTGTTCCTTCTGTAAAATAGTGGAAATAATTCCTTTGCAGCCTTGTTGTGTGGCTTAAATAAGATATGCATCATGTAAAGTCCCTTGCTCTGATAAGTGCCCGGTTTATTTCTAACCTTTCCTTTCCTGGTTGTTCATTATGCTGTTATAAAATAAGTTTTTGTTTAAACAAGTGGTATTGGTTACATTGCAAGCATTTTGTAAAATTAAATATCGTTAAGTTTTTGCACAAATAGAACATTTCATCCAGAGAGAGTTGGGGTCGAGTGTCTAAAACAACTGCAAATAAGGTTTGTCATGGTAAATCAAATTACTTTCCTGTTCTGCCTTTTTACTTCAGTGACTTTTTCCCCACTTTTACATAACATATTTTAGTTAGTTGTTCTTTTTTTTAATATTCAAACTTCATCACCACTCCTCCAATTCTGTTAGAGACTGAGCTGTTTGTAGATGGGACATCATTAAATGGCCTAGGAGGTCTGTATAGAGTGCTCTGTATTTATTAACAGAGGACTGAATTGCTGACGTTACGATGAATATGGCATATGTAAGTTACAATTACAATCTTGTTTTGATGGTTTCTAATGGAGCATAATTAAATATTGCTCACTTAGTGTTTGATGTTAATTATATTCCCTTTTGCTAGAGGCTACTCAGTTTCTCCAAATGCCCAAAGACAGTATCTGGGTAAAAACCAAATAGATTAATTGGAAGCAGTAGATATCTATGTTTATCTACTTTAGGGAATTCATTTTGATGCTATTGATAGGAGTTAATAAATCCTGAAGTTTGACTTTCTAAGAGCTAAAATCTCCAAGTAGTCAAGTAATGTGATAATCATGGTTTCGTCAGCACATTAAATTATTTGTTCTAATTCCAGCTGTGATAATTATGTATTATATTGTTCAAGGGTACATTTCCTTGCTTACAAGAGAAAAGGGTTCCCTTTTGAAACTGTACAACAGTGGGAAATAGCTAAATCTCCTTTGTTGCCTGTCCAGAAAGTTTGGTCTTTAAATCTTTTTACCTCAGGTACAAAAAATAATCCCCCTTGAGGAGGGATTAGAAAACCACAAAAATTTTGAATGCTTTTGGAAATCATTGTATTTTCTTATGCTTGAGAGAGCTAGTTAATGTTGCTGATGAAGGGATGCCTAAAATAGTTTAATAAATACTGTTAGTATTCATTAAGTATTGTTATTTGTTCTTCATAACAACACATTAATAGAAAAATAATATTATTGAGGGGAAATTATGAAACAAATTTCAGAAGAAGAGATAATATCTATATTACAAAAATATTGTCACAAAGTTGTCAATGAACAGGTAAAAAATCCAACAGAAAAATGAGCAAAGAATGGAAATAGGCAAATAACAGAAGAGGAAAATAAAATGGTCAGCATTGAGATAATATGATCAAATTCAGTGTTAACTAGGGGCTTAAAAATTAAGTAACAATGGGATACCACTTTTACCCACCAGAGTGGCAAAACGTAAAAGGAGGGAGGTTAGAATTATTGCTGAAAAGGATATGAAGAAAAGTACACTTTCATGAATTTCTTTTAGAAATATAAATGGTAACCCATTTTTAGCAGCACTTATTAAAATTAAAAATATCTTTAACTTCAATAATCCCCCTCCTGGGAATCTATTCCAGAGAGATAAAGGCCGTAGTCAAAGGCTTTTATGCATAGACACGTTTATTAAAGCAATTCCCAGAGTGGAAATAAGCACTCATGAGCAAAGTTGATGACTGTCAACAGGAGAATGGTCGAATGAATCATATGCACCTGCAATATGGAATATTATGCAGCCATTAAAAAGAAGAAATAGAGTTATATCAGTTGACATGGAGCAATTTCTGCTAGTTATTATTTGAATAAGCAATATAAAACACAAATAGTTGTTTATAATATTCTGCTTATGATAAATTCTAAAAGAAATGTGCATATTTTACAGATATAATTCCATTTTTATATATAGGTATGAATATTTGAGAAATGTATAATGTTAGACCATATTTATATACAATTAAATGAAATGGAAGCAAAGTGTGGAAGAATGCAAGGATGGATACCAGGTTTTTGAAGTGAATAACCAGTAAGTTGTGGGGGAAGCTGGAAGTTGGTGAAAGAAAGGAGAAAAGGGAAGTGAGAGATAAATAGAGGAAAAAAAAAAACTACAGCAATAAGATTTAAAAAAGCATTTGCTACTATTTATGTAAATAATGCATATATAATTGCATATGTATTTGTAAAAATTAGAAAAAAGAATTAACCAATATCTACCGACTTGGAGTTAATATGATATATTACCCAGTTAATAATAACAAGCTGCTCAAAATTCAAGATAATAGCTCTCTCTTGGGGGAGGTATGATTTTGGGTATGGATAAGAGACGGGAAATGCAATGAAAAAGAACATCTAAATTCACCAAAGCTATTAACAGTGTTATAACATTGTTAATTCTTATACCTTATAAATGCTATACACTGGTGTGTGTATGTGAAATACAACATAATATCATTAATAGAATACATTCTTACATATAATTTAAAAGCAAGCAATTAAATAATGTGTCTATCATGATTCCTTTTTAAAAAGATAGAAACTTCTTAAAACACACACACATAAATAGTCAGAAGCTACATGTGTTGCAAGTTTCTATTAATATGCAATGAAAACACAAAAAGGTTGTGGAATGCTTCTACCAAGGCATTAAAAACTGAATGGAGTTTGGGAAGGAAGTGGACTGAGATTTAGTGATGGATGGGAGAATTTTGTTGTTGTTTTGCCTTATACACATTTCTTTTATGTTATCTTCTTTGTATAACATCTCTTTCAATTTGGAAAAAGAAAACTGCATGGGAGAAAAAGAAAACATGTAATTATAAATATAAAAACGTAATTGGGAAGCTAAGATTGATATACTCTTGGCTAAAATTATTTTTCACTCTTTAAATTCAGCTCAGAAGTCCCCTCTTTCTAACAACCTTCCTTATACTTTCTCTCTTTTATCTCAGATCGGTATAGATTCTCCTTTGTCACTCATTGCACCTGACCATGACAATTATAATAATTATTGGAATTATAATTGTCTATTTTCTTATCTGTTTGCTTCACAAGAGTTGGAATGCCAGTGTTTTTAATCTTATTATTCCTAGTGTCTAGCATATTCTAAGAGTTCCTGTAGGAACACAATAATTTCCTGTAGACTCTTTTACATTTTTACTATTTTATTTTAGTGAATTATCAAAATAAACAAGATGGACTTAAAAAATCCCATAAATATATCTAAAAAGTTGAAGAATCTCAAATCCAAGAATTATATATACTAATGTGTGTCACTGTGAACAATTAAACATGAATTAAGTGCCAAGTTCAGAGATAGGGTTTTTATATTCACAGGAAACAAGACATCTTAGAAAAATAATTGAATATATATGTGAGTTTTCAAAAGCTGAGGCCAAGGTGTGGTAAATTGTTTCATTGTTTCAAGTATTTGCTGTCCACCTGTGAGAAGGATTTACATCTCCATCCCATTGACATCAAGCTTAGATTTACATGCAGTTTTGGATAGAGTGTTAACTGGTGCGATCGTTTTGGAAAATTGTATCTCAATAACCTCTAAAGCTGAACATATGCATATGCTATGATTTAAGATTTTTATGCCTAGGAATATTCTAGTATCTTTAGAAAAATATATATTCATTGACAGACATACATAAAAATAATTATAGCAGCATAATAATAGCCCAAACTGAAAACAACCTAAATTTTCATCAATGGTAGAATAGATAAACCAAATTCATGCAATGGAATACCCTATAAGCACTGGAATGAATAAAATATTTCTAGATATAATGATATAAATGAATATCACAAACATAATACTAAATGCAAACATCCAGTCACAAAAAAGAGTTCATGCTGAATCGTTCCATCTTTATATTTGTAAGGCTCAAAAACAGGGAGAACTGATCTATTGTGATGTAAATCAAAATAGTTGGAGAAAAGGAGTGACTAGGATAGCGTGGGGCATCGTTTCTGAAGCATTGAGATTTTCCGTTTCTTGATCTGCATGATGGTCACACATGTGTGTTCACTTTGTGAAAATCCATCCAACTGTACTCTGATGATTTGTGCACTTTTCTGTAGGTATACTTTACTTCATTAAACTTTTTAATATAAAATGTTTTTAAATGTAAAATAGAATATTAATACTTTGAGAATATGTGTGTTGCAGCTAATAGTATTGACTGAAAAATAAAATCAGTGGGTTTGCTATTTTCTATACCAATTTAACTCTATCCCATCTACAAACAACATCTCTAAAGCTGACCAATTAACCAATGGAATACATTTAGAAGATACAAAGTAAGACAGATGAACCAGTATTAAAAGTTAAAATACATTAATATCACCAATATTAGGAAAAGACCATAAAAATAGACCCTGATGAATATTATAGTAAGCTATATATGCAGAGAATATGTGAATATGTATCGTAACGTACACAGACTTTATAAAAATGCTTCTCAGATATGTAAATTTAATGTCATTACTAAAATATTACTATTATTAAAACAATAATTTCAGCAAACATTTATGTGATTACCATATGCCACATGCTTTTCTAGATTGTTATTATATTATTCTACTCAGGATACCATTATTATCTCGATTGGGCAGATAAGGAAACTGAGGCAAAGACAAATTAACTAACATGATAAAGATCATGGAACTAGAAAATATTTGAACTCAGGATTTAGTTCAGGCAGTATCAGAGTCTGTGTTTCATTATTTCTAAATAGGAGAAATAATTTTTAAAAGGTAAAGATACTCTTTTGCTTTCCTCCATTCATAAATAATAAACATAAATATACAAAAATCATGTTAAACATGTCTACATACATTTCAAAATATTTCAGAGTATATTTGTAATTTGTGTTAATTTAAAAAATCTTTCACTTTACCAATTGAATAATTAAACACAGAGTTCTTTAGTTGGAAATGATTTTACGAAGTCCTTTTATATAAACTTCTACTCAAACTCAGATTTCCTTCCAGGACCTCCCTGATATTATTCAGTTACTACTCAAAGAGATTCAGTGCAAGGAACAGGTCGTGTCCCCCTGTGTTTAGTGTAATCTTTGTATTCCAATAATTTCTGGAAATGAATAGGTACTTTATAAAAAAGTTTACTGGGAAAAGAAATGTTTTAAAAAATATGTTTATAATGGCACTTTAACCTATCTATTCTTAGTTCTATGTATGCATTAGCTTTAATCCTTTAAATGTGGTGCTTTCTAGTCTTTAAAGCACAGATAACGGATGAAAGTGAGCCTCTGACAATAGCCCATGTTTCAGGCTGTCCATTCATCTTACCCTTTACTTCCTGTTCTTCTCTCTTTTCCTCTTTGGACCCTTGATTCTGTGCCTCAGCTTCTGATATATGCCACAAGCCTAGTGTGGAAAGGTGACTGGACACTTTAGAACTCCAGTCAATAACTGATTTCTACATGGCAGATCTTGAGTTAATTATATGCTGCTCGTGCTAAGTGTTTCTAGACTACATTTCCTCAGGTTGTTGAAATACATATTACAGTTTTCAGACACGTGTCCATGAAGATCACCCTTTCCTGAATATGCTCTACTTTTCCAGTGACCTTCAAATTCAGACCAACTCATAACTCGGTTTTCTCTGCATGTCCTCAGCAGTGCAGGGAGTGTTGGTGGCCCCTCTCTTCCTCAGCAACTTAATTGATATTATAAGGGGCCCTCTTTCACTGTTGTCACACACTGAGTGTGCTGTTAATTTTATGACCACATTGTATTGGTTTATTTTGTCTTTTTACCTCCTTTAAACCAGATATATTCCAGCCCTCTCCTAATCAGTTGAATATTTGTGAAGAACCACCAAGAAGTACTTTATGCTATGTTATTTGAAATACTTTCTTAAGTTATACTAGATGATAAATATTGAGATCTCTGATTGTCACTATATGTTTTGGGTATTCCTCATACTTACACAGCATCTGTTAATTTAATACACTTGCCTTCTGTGTTCCCTCATGTCACTGATAAGCAAGTTGACTGGGATGCAAATAAAACACTCACTGAAGGTGATTATTTAGCCTGCTTACTGGTAATGTCATTTCTTCTATTCATTTATTCATACATTCATTTATTCATTCCATATTCAGTTCTTGAAAGCCAGTTATGTATCAGAGATTGTGTTATGTGGTAGGGACATAAAGAAATAGAAGATAAGTCTCATTTCTCTAAGGAATTCACAAATGGATGAGATGCAAACAAAAACAAAATATTACTATAGAGGGATAGAGAGTACCTAGGAGAGTATAAAAGAGACATTACTTAAAGCTTTGTTTTCTCTTTTCAGTGACACAGAGCCTAACACATAGAGAGCACTAAATGCATATTTTATAAATTAAAATCTATTGTCCTCCATAATAAACAACATATTATTTAATTAGGGTATTTTCTTCTTTAGTATCAACTTTAAAGCCTTCATATCTTTTGAGCAATGTCATGCACAGATTCCTAGCAGCTCTGGTGAAGTGTGTACTATTGCTTTGCCAAAAACTGCTGTAATAATATCATAAACTATGGTCCAGTAAACCAAAAATCAGTTTTTCAACACCATCTGTGTGCTCAAGGTGTTTACGTTCAATTTCCTCCTTTCTTTTCCAAAGTCACAACATTTAACTGGAAAAAGACATAAAAATACCACCTGTGCTCCAAGATCTTTAAATTTCTATTCTATACTTCAAAATGATAAAGGATACATTCCAGGAAATCATTTTACTTTTTCTTTACCTGTAATAATTTTTTTACACTTTGTATCTGTCAAGACTTTTTAACCACAAGCAATAGAAATCAACTTTGGCTGATTTAAGAATAAAATGAATTCCTTAATATGATAGTGGGTATGTAATAAAACTGAGAGAGGAAAGCATCAGAACCAAGCTTTGCAAATGGGTAAAAACAACAGAGGCCAGGTAGCAACCAGAACCACAGCTGAAATAGTGCCACAAAAGCAGTAGAGTGAGGGTACCACTGTCATCCCTGCTAAACAAGGCACCATAATGCTTTCACCATTTCCACTGGATACTTGACTCTGTTGGTGTGCTTTGCCACTGCTGCCCCTAGAAGCTCAGTATACTGCTGCTGTCACTTACCTCCAAAACCCATGCTAGGATGGACACTTCTGATTGGCCAAACCTGAATCACTTGCCTATGTCCTAGTGGCAAGAGGCTGGGTTAAATGTAGGCTCTTCCACTCACAAAGGATTCTTCAAACATGGAGAAGGATTCAGTGCTGGATATCCCAAGAGGGTTGGGGTTGGCGGGAAAAGAAAATTTCTATTACATACATGTTCTAAGTAAAATATATGATAGAGAAGAGGAAGATTAAAAATTTTGGCAAAACATTTGAGAATAGAACATTCCAGAACAAAAGCATCCTTCCTTCTAAGGCTGGATAGCAACACAAACAACACTGTATATAGACTCTCTTTAATGGAGGTTCCTACACATCTTTGTACATGTAACATTTCCTTGAACCTCATAATTCTTGTGTATATTCCACATGTTGCAGAAAGCTGCAAAACCTTCTCTAGGAAGAGTCACGTACTTGTCTTACAAGTAAATATTCCATATTCACTGTAGAAAATAATGAAGACACAATTTTCCAAAGAGGGGGACCAAATTATATATGATATCACTGCACCCAAACCACTATGGGTACAGGTTAATGGCTCTCCTTCTAGATACATATTTCCATTTGCGTATCGTGCCTCTATAGTCATAATACCAAAAATATGTGCAAATGTGTGTGTATTTATGGCTTATATTGTCATTCTATTTACTGATTTTTATCCTAATTTCCTAAATTAGAATTTATTAACTGAGAAAACAGATTCAATCTCAGAATTTCTGTATTACTCCCATAGGAATAGATTCTTTCTTCTTTTCTTTATGTTTTCACTTTCTCAAAAAATAATTGCCTACTCTTGAAACATTTTCGTTCGATTCTGCCTCCTCAGGAAAATAAACTCTTTCTATACTTTCATCTTGTATGGCTTTTGCATACTGTCTTTGGACATTTTTATCTTCGTGAGGTATTACTCAAATCAGGTAAGAAAACCAGTTGACATTTTGACATGATTGGTGAGTTCCTCAGGCGAGATGACAAATATAACACATACCCTGCAGGTCGTTGAAACATTTCCTTTGGTGTTGGTACCTCCAGGGTTTCAAGATGGACTCTGGACCTTCTTGTTAATCAGCAGCAACCCCTTCCTAATCACCACTGCAGGGAGTATCTGGCTTTTGACACTCCAAACCATTTTGAGTATCAGCTGTCCAGACAATATGGAAAATGCTGCTTTGCCTTCCCTTCTCCACTCCTTTCTCGCTGGTCTCCATTAATAAGGGTCAGCTGATTTCCCTATAGGAGAAGAGAGTGAGTGTGTTAAGAAACAACTGTTTATATTTCAGTAGGATGAGGATTTTGAGATGGAATGGACAGAACAAAATGAGTACATTTGCCAGTGTCAGGCAGATCTAAGCTTAAATCCAGTGCTTCTACTCCGCAGTTGTGTTTCATCAGTGTTACTCAAATTAGCTCAGCCTCCATATTTTCATCTATAAGATGAGAATAGAACATGTCATAGAGTTGTTGCATGTACCCTGTTAACCTCATAAATACTAATTCATAATTAGTCCAAACTATTTGTTAACATAAACTGAATACATAGAAACTCACCCCTGAATATTTACAAAATGATTATATCTTACCTATTGCTCACTTTTTAGCTTATTATATTACCTGCATGTTCTCTTAGGTAATTTTAAAAATAATAAAAACAACTAAGAAAATGTTTTCATTATTTCTAAAATTAGCCCCTTATTTGTGAATGACTAAAGTTATCCTATGTAATAAACTAGAAATTTTACTAAAAAAATTAAAATGGTAATTATTCCATCTCTCCTCTGAACCTCTATCCACAGTCTTAAAGATACACAGATACACTGAACTGAATTGTACTAGAATAAACACACTCCAACCAAATTTTAGCTACACAATAACCCTTTAAGATATTAGCTACATCTATTCCCATATAGGACATTGAGGATTTGGGGTTTTCTTTTATTCATTTTTTTAAACTTAAACATCTTAAAGTTTGACATAACTTATCTCTTTTTCTCTTGCAGTGCATTTTAAAATTTTCTCTCTAACATAATCAGGTCAACCAAGATTTTTTTTTTAATTTACGCTTAATAACTTTTCTTTAGAAGAGTGTGTATACTGTTTCATAACCACTGCAATTAAATGATAGTTATCATTTAAAAATAATTAAAGTTGGGCATGGTGGCACACACCTGTAGTTCAGCTACTTGGGAGGCTGAGATGGGAAGATCGCTTGAACCCAGAAGTTTGAGGCTTCAGTGAGCTGTGATCATGCCGCAGCATGCCATACTGGGCAACAGAGTGAGACCCTGTTTCTAAAAAATATAAAATAAAATAATAAATACATAAAAGAATTTTAACTGTTATAATCTTTTAAGTTATTTTGCATGGTCTCTCTTGTCATGCAAATACTTCACTCTTGTATATAGGGAAGGTAGTATTATTGTTATTATTAGTAGTATCATTATCATCATCCCCATCTTGTATATGAATAGGTTAAAACTCTAATCACCTTAAAGATTGTCTTGATATCACACAAGAGATTGAATGCCAAAGTGTGTCTTTGCTGACACCAGTGGTCATGCTTTTCTCATGAAGGTGGATACCTCCACAAAGGAGTGTGTGATTAAAGTATCAACCATCTTTGTTCACCTTTTATATTTGCTAAGGATGATAGATACAGATATAGATAAATAGATATGTGTGTATGCTGTATTCATGATACTTTGTTCATTGTTTAAAATAACTTTTAAAAAATGACATGGATGTGTGAACCACAAGTGCTCATCTATTATCTTCATTCACATGCCTTTATTTTTGGAATTTACTGTCTTAAAATAACTCAAGTAAAACCAATAGCGATCATTCTTTCCTTTAGCTAATAATGTTTAAGTGACTAATATGTCTTGAATTCTGTGCTAGGAACTTAGAACTTAAAGATAAATAAGACAAGATTCCTGACTCTGAGGACTCAGTCATGTGAACTACTATAATTTTGGTTATTTCCTTGTGCCATACCATATATGTACACATTCAATTATCAGAGTAAATTCTGCCTGTGGGAGACATAAAATTTCCTTATAAATATGCTATCAGAGCTAAGTCTGGATAAACAGGTACTCCCTGTGGGAACAGGTCCATATGTTTCGTCGGATTCTCATAAGTGTCCATAAACAAAAGGATTTTAGGACATGCTGATTTTTGAATAAAGAGGAGGAATGGAAGTGCTAAGATTAATTGAATAGATTGAGCCTAGACAGCTAGTGGTTTATTTCCCCTATGACAAAGTTTAGACTTTATCCTGCATGCAGTTAGGAGTAATCAGTGTGTTTTTAAACAAAATGACATGATTGAGTTTGTGTTTTAGAAAGATTGCTTCTTAGCAGTAGCATATCAGAAAAAAATCCAAATTTTATATTGCATATATCTTGGAACATACCCATTTAGTTATTCCTTTTCACCAAAAATATGTCTAGAGATGAGATTCTGTCCTGTGGCCTTCTGATTTCAAGCACCAAAGGAGGCAAGAAAAGCTTCAACTTTCTCTTCTGCACCTCTTTTAATAAAACAATTTTTTCTGTAAAATTTGCGCTCAGTCAAAAGGCTGCACTTAAGGACCTAGAAGGCCACATGTGGCCTTAAGGTCGCAGGTTCCCCATCCCTGTATATCATGGCACTGCACAATCACAAATAGATACTTATCAGAATGTGATGTATGACTCCATAGCATTAAATTGGGATCACTGATTGTATTCTCTTTCTCTGCTGCACAAAACAGAAAATAATTAACACAGTTAGTCATGATAGGTTGAATCACTTTACAGGAAAGCTTTCTTTGCCTCATTTAATCCCAGTTAGATATCTCCGCTCTGTGTGTTTCTAACAACAGATTAATTCTTGCTTCCCTAAGTTTGATTAATGGGAAACTGCTTGTTTAGCCATTATTAGTTCCATCTAGATTTCTTTATTTAATACATATATGTAAAAGTAAATGCAATTACATTTTTAACCAAAATTTATATTAAGAATGTATAAAATATAAAATACTTCCAGGGGATATGTACTAACGTTTTTTTAGGTCTTCCTTAGTGTAAGACAAATTAAGTATATTACCTTATTTAAAGGAAAAAGCAGAGGCAATAGATGGGTGCTTTGGAATAACAATCTTCATATAAAATTAGAAGGCTTTCATTAAGACACATAAAACATAATCATTGTATTCTCCCTTCCTTTCACAAAAAAATTGTAATCTGGTTCAAGAGAACACAATATAAATTTATGTCTTTCTAATTTCCAGGTGGTGCTTAGGGAAGTTAAATCAAGAGGGTTAGAATAATATCAAAATTCACCTCTGAATCACAACAAGTATACTACTGAAGAAACTATTATCCTCCTAATTCCACCCTTTCCCTGGAGCACCCCTCAGTGGATTACACGTGCTCTTGATGGCCATGAGCATGATCTATAGCTATTCATGGTCTATTCCGCCATCTTTGGACCTCTGTATGGTTTTCCTGATGTTATTCCCAAAGCCATGGACTGACCATGAGCCATCTATATCATTATGCTGATTGCTTAATACCTTTGAAGACATCATCATTCTTGACATGGTCACTGTAATGGCACTCTGTTCTGATTATCCCCCGTGTTTCTGTTGCTGATTCAGAAGACAGTCAGTATCATAGATGTCACAACTCCCTTGGCAGGTCTCTAAGAGAGAAAACTTTTCTTCTTAATTTCAGGTGGTACCACAATATTTGTTTCTTTTAAGTGACTGTCTCTTTAATTTTCACAGAACCTCATTCCTTCTGATGTCACTTATGCTGAGTGACAACTGAATAGTGCAGTGATCAGTGTTTTTTGACTGAAATCCTTACCAAAGTGGCAGAACTGTCTCCCAAAGGAGAGTAGGATATTTATTCCCCAAACCTTATCTGCCTGAAACATCCTACCTCTGATTCAAGAATATTATATCCATGGATTTCAGTTCTAATGTGTGCATTTTATTTTTTTCATTTTATTTTGCTTCTTTTTCATTGGACATTGGTCTTTTCTGCAGATACAACCACTGGTGGCTGGCCCAAGTTACCTAACTCAGCACTCAAGCCAAGGTGTGCTGCAACCTTCACATCACAAAGATGTCAAGACCAAAATAAGACAATAACTAACACGTTGCTACAATGTTCCTGCCAGAGGGATGGAAGAGGCATTGGCTGTATGGGTCCTAAGGTAGGACATTTATTAAGCTTGATTTAATAGCTGATATTTAATAAAATGAAAACAATCTCAACAGAGTTGAAGGTTGGATAAGGTTTAGAATGAGTAGAGAGTATTTCTTGTGTGGTGCAGAGCACTAATGTAAACAAATGTAGGAATGTCAGATACTAAGAAATAATCTTACTGGCTTGAGCAAAGGATTCATTTAGGGGACATTAAAACTGTTTAATGTTATGTTGGCTCTAAGTATATAAAAGTTGTGTACTTATGATTTGAATCACAAGTGTCATTTATGTATTCATTAATTTGAAAAATATTTACAGAACACCGATTACTATCTATCTACTGAGGATAGAAACATAAAGATGCATGTTTATCAGCACATATTTTTTAAACTGAATATTAATTTTAAACATCATATTGGGTATATGAATAGCATTTATTAATACTATTTCAAGGTAAGATACATACATAAATCTCTCCATGAATTCCTGCTTTCTCCATTGATTCAAAGACAAACTTTCATTAATGATGCATAAAGGAACTGTATAGCATAGTGATATGTATGTTAATTCTTTTTCTTGGTAGTTAAGTTTGACAACTTCAATGGTCATCATGGAATGACTTTTCTTTCATCTTTCAAATGAATTGAACTACTGATAGATATGTCCAGGATTACTCCTTTCCTCTATTCATCACGCTTTCCAGATGTCTAGACTATCTGACAGTTTTATCTAGACAACTTTCTGACTTCATACTCTGAATCTATTTTTAAAACAGAAATGAGTATTCATTGAATGAGATAAGAGTAAATAGCATAATGTCCTTATTATATAGTAAAATCTCAAATACAGTATAGTTCATGGACTGCTTCCCATAACCCAGTTATCTGGGCGAGGGGAAGGGGAGGATGGGGCAGGAATAATTCTTATATTATAATTGAGCAAATTCAGCTCAGCTAGGCTATGAAATTCCTTGGGTCATAAAGTACAAACTGGAAGGGCCAAAATTTAAACCCTAGACTATATCTTTTGAAAAATCCATTCTTTCTCTAATATGTAATGTTAGTTGTAATTGGGTACTTGATAGTAAAACAAAATGTCCTTTGTGAACTAAAATAGGGCAAAACTACCCTACATAATTCTCACAACATTTTAATATCAAGAATCACCTTCTTGGAATTTGAGGATGTGTGTCAAAAGTTTTTCAAACATACGTTTCTTTCGACATGGCAATTATTTGGTAAAAATAATAATTAGCTATAACCATGAATGTTTGGCCACAGCTACCTCAGACTTGTCCAAAACACTCATATCTGGCATTTGTTTCACCTCGGGGACTCAGCATTTACATTTCCATTACGGCACCTCAACACGCTCACCCTGTCCAAGTGGCAAGTTACATTTAGTGTCTTTCCCTTGACCTTTTTGGGGGCTTGACTCACCAGCAAGTGCACATTGGAGCAGCTTTGCCAAGAAGAGTTGTGTACTAGAAGTGAGGTTGGAACGGTGTGGTTAAAATGCAGATCTGATGCTACTCTTCTGCCTAAAACTTTTCAGTGACTACTAGTCGATCAAAATATAGATCAAAATCCTTACTTACCTGGACCTACCTACCTCTCTAGCCCTGTGGAATACTTTTTTCTCTCTTGCACTTTGAGCTCCAGCTATCCTGCACTTTCAGTTCTTAAAACGTACTAATGTTCCTTCCAAACTCAGAATATTTATAAATGCTGTCTCTTCTGCCTTAGAAAAGCTCCATCATTCTCCTTTACCTTGTCAATACTTACTCATTCTTCAATTCTCAATTCAGTAGCTAATTCCTATAGGGGAAGTGCTTCTTAAACCTCAGATTAGGTTCCTCAGTTTTAGTAAACAAAATACAGGGTGACCAGCCAAATTTGAACTTCAGAAAAAAACATGTTTTTGTTTTGTTTTGTTTTGTTTTGGTATAAACATGTCCCAGATATTGCTGTCCTATGTTTTATGGGCTGTCCTATATTTTATGGGCTGCCCTATATTTTATCTGGCAACCACATCTTAGATTATTCTCTTAAATGCTTTCTGAGCATGTTCTTTTTTTCTTTTTTGTCAGAAAGTATTATAATTTGTAGTTATATATTTAAATAATTATTGTGATTTTCTCTCAACTACTTTGCAAGATCCACAGGGAAAGGACTATGTCTGTTTTGACTACCATTATATTCCTAGTCTTGCACAAAGCCAGAAAACAAGAAGGGTTCAGTAAGTCTTCTAATGAATAAAATTTAAAAAAAAATTGAAGATGAAATTTCAAGCTAATGGTGAAATTTGTCTCATAGGGTGGGGTGTACATTTTAATATTTTTATTTATACAAAATTATAGTAATTATTATTATATTAAGCATGTATTGAGTATTTGTTCTGTTCCAGATACTAATTATTTTGCACTGCAGTAAGTATGTTGCAAACATTATTTCTTTTAATCCTTATGTCAACTCTACAATGTTGGTACATTATTAGTCCTGTTTTAGAGATTAGGATACAAAGAATTAGGAAGAAAAGTCATTTTCAAAAATTTCAAAACTGATATGTTGCAGCTAGATTGGAATCCTTGAGTGTAATTTTAGAGCTAATATATTTAACAAACAACTGTGCTGCATGTATGTGGCATACTTGGACACATTATTTCAAGAGGTGGTGCTTACCTGGGTTTTCCTACTAAGGGAAATAGAAACTTCATTCTTTAATACATATACAAACACTACCTAACCAAGGCAGGAGTATGTGTGTGTGTGTGTGTGTGTGTGTGTGTGCGTGTGTGTGTATATGTGCATATGTGGCTGGTTACATATAATTAAAGGTAATTTTTTTACTTTAGAATTTAAGGGAAGATATCCAAAGCACTTGTTGAAAATTATTGTAGTCATAATCTACTACATAATCTACATAATGAGTATTACGTGCATGCATATATGCATACATATATGTGTATAGGTATATACATACACTGGAATATCTGCAACAAGAAAGGATCACTTTGTAAAATCGCTGTGTACCAATGAAATTATGACTCTTGATTATATATATGTAAAAGCCACTTGACACTAAAAAGTCTTTGTGTTTCACATACCTTCCTTTTCTCTAAATTTAAGTCTAGCCTGTGATTTCTCATAGAACTTTTCTTAATAGGAGTTTATTTATTGTTACCAACAATTCAATATCACGTTAGTTGATTTTTTCTGCTATATATATTGGTTGGAAAAGATTATTTTAGATTATATGTAATTTGGCTATTAAAAGGAAGAGTTATGACTACTTTCTTAGTGAGAAAAACTTGAAGTGACTATCAGAGCTCTCTATTTTTTTTTTTTTTTTAGAATTTGTTTTATGTCAGTGCAAACCACATGTAGCAACAGGTATTTCTTAAGATGAATGATTAATAGTAGTTTTACACTTTCCAAGACATGAAACTTAGTCACGTTTATGATCTGGAAATAATCTGGTAATAATATGAAAGCTCACAAATCTCCTGTTGGGCCCCACTGTATCTTGGAATTGATGTGACATGTTTTTTTGAATGCGAATATGGCAATCATTTAAAGCAATAATAAATTATAGATTCAGAGTTAATATATGGGGAAAATATCAATTTTTCTATGCGTATTTAAGGCAATCTGGTACAAAAGTTCTTTAAATATAATACTAAGACTTGAGCTCTTGCCAAATGAGAGCAAATTTAGCTTAGTTTGAATAAATGTTACCTAATGGTTATTTAATTATGAAGGAGATAATAAAAAAAACAAGGGATCACAAACTTCTTGGTGAGTTGAGGGAAATAAGCTAGTTAAAATCATGTATGTAATGGAAAGAATATCTTCTGAACAGTTTCATTAGATAATCCATAGCAATTCATGCAGGATGTTCTATGTTATCTGCACTTTCTGTATTCAGGTGCCTTGTGATTTCCATTCTATGTGACAATGTGTTATGGATGCTTATGAATGAGCACTGTGTGAGACATTGTATTAAATATGTCTAATAAATATGAATTCTGCTTTCTCAAGGCCCATAATAAAAATGGCTGTCATTTATGTGCACATCCACACAAGAGTAAATGATTACAGCCAGATATAGAGATGCTCGATTCTCAGAAAGGCCAACTGCAGATAGGTAGGAATTGTTCTGCTCTCTCTTCTTTTCTCACCTCTGAAGGATTAGAGAAAACTTTCTCTGGTTTGGAAATACACCTGAAATAAAGAAATGTGGTTTGAATTGCTTTTACACTTCCCCCGAATTGATTAACAAAAGGAGAGAAATCCTACAATTTAGGCAGAAAAATGAATGTAAATGTCTTACCCTGGAGGCAATAGTTTAGTTGGTAATAGTTGCCTTATGCTATTTATTTTGCTGAGAGTTGCTTCTGTAATAATCTGGAAACCTACCCCTACTAGGAGAAAAAAGCCAGTAAAGCTGCCATTGGTTGTGAATTAGGTTGTAGGGGCATTAATCTTATTAAATACCAAGAAATATTTTGGGTTAATATTAGAAATTCAACATATCAACATTCCTAGTTTGTCTGGGAAAGACTATTCGATTTGGGATAGCCCAAAAGCTACCCTCAACTTAGGAAAAAATAAAGTAGTTTAGAATTCAGCTCACACTGCAAAATGTTAGTCCTGGAAAGCAAGCCTGAAGTGACATCGAATGCCCAAGTCTACAATCATTGGCAATTTTAGGCCCCTGCAGCTAAATATTTACTGCACACCAGCCAAATTACCTTTGTAGATATCTGAGTGCAGGCACACCTTCACTGGAGGATTTAATGAGTCAGTTCTGATATCGGTAGAGTAATGATCCATGAATGATGCATTTTTGGCAAAATCTTAAGTTTTAAAGCTAAAGAGCTAAATTTCTGTTTGGAAGTCCACTAGAGATTCTGCCTGGTTGAGAATTTAGATAAAATTGCAAGGCTGGAATCTTGTTTATTTATACAGCATTGTGTATATTTATACATTTCATTTTTTTTCCCTTTTAAGATGCACGTGAAATATAAAGAAAAAAATATATGGTCAGGGTAGAGGAGGAAGAACCTTCTGCAATAAATCTTTTATTTTATATTCTAGATATGAACATTTTTAAGGTCAAATTTTATCTATCTTTGTTTATACAAACCTATCTTTGTTTATACAAGCTATGTTGCACTGGTTTATAATGGAGCACATTGATTTGCCTGTGCGCTTATACTGAGCATTCATCATTTCATTCGTCTTTTCTCTCCTCTTTTCTTCCTTTCTTCTTCATCCATTTATTTATTAAGCCCTTAATATGTAGTAGAATCAAGATGATTCCTTCCCTATTAGGGAACTTAGAGAGGCAGGTAGGTAAACTACCAATTGCAATTCAGTACAATGGGTGACATGTTAAGTTTCTGAAAAGAATGCAGTGAAATTTCATAGGAAAAAAAATCTGATTCAAGGTGATGGCGTCAGGAAATTTACCAAGAGAGGCTACACTTAATTATGTATTGAATAAAAATAATACCTTTTAAGAAAGTATAACATGTTTCCAGCAAGGGAAACAGTACAGGCAAATATGAGATGCAAGTGGTAGAATATGGCTGTACACGAACCTAAATAACATTTATGAATTCTTGATATTTACGAATAGTGTGCTGTATACAGTAAATTTTTGCATACTACTTTGCTTCACCTTGTGGTATTTCAGAATATTTACTTAATTATTGTATTGGCAGCAAAAGGAAAATTACAAATTAAAAAAAGAAAAGAAAAAAAAAAAGAAAATACAGATTATAAAGCCAAAATATATACATTGATCCATGAACTTCTGCTTGCTTCATTGATTCAAAAGCAAATCTTCATTAGTGATGCATAATGCAGATGAATAGCATAAGTGATACATTTGTTAATTATTTTCACTGAGATAGTTAAGTTTGACTTTACACGTTCATTCTACAGTGACTGTGCCCTTAAATGTTATAATTTTTTTTTCTTTTGTCTTTCAAATAAATTCAATTATACTTATTTTAAGCATTGCTTATTTTCTTCATCTATCACACCCAGCATATTTAGATTTATATGGGCAGTTTTCTGCCCTTGATTTTTAGTACCTTTTAAAAATTATAAATAAGCATTTATTGAAGGATAGATATATAAGTAACTAATATAGTAATGTTATTATATGACAAAAATCTCAAACTATAGTTCATTGACTGATTCTATAATGCAATGAGCTCTGCTTGGGGCAGTAAGCCCTTCATTAAAGTAAGGACCTTGGTATAGCGCAATGTCTTAAATATGTGTGTGAATTTATATGTATATTTTTCTGGAAATCAATATGGAAAATATATTTGTTGAACATTTATTCAGTTAAATTATGAAAGCACTTGATAGATATTAGCTATTATTAGTTTTACTATATACTGAACACTATTTCAAGGGTTAGAGCTAAAAATGTGAGTAAGCAAATTTTCTACCCTCAAGTTAACAACGTGGGTTTGTTTGGCAGTTGACCTGATTCTGAGTTGAAATGTTCTAATCCATGTCAGGATCTCAAGTAGTCCTATTTTGTTCAAATAAAAATTCAGAGCACATTTTTCATAATTGCAGCCCAAGTGGCAGTTTCCAACCCTCTTGAAAATAGAAAGCTAAACTCCTAACACTGGAAAGAAAAAGAGTGATGATGTGACAGGCAGAAGAATGGCAGAGAATCAGAGAAAGATTTATATTGCTGTCTACCAAATTTGGATGAAAGTTCAATAGGAATTAAAGTCTTTTCCTCCAAGCACACCATGGGGAATTATGAAAGACAAGGCTAAGCTATGCTGAACTTGGCAGCTTATTTATTGTTTTATAGATTTTTATTCAGAGAAGGACAAAACCGATAACATGCTTGCCACCATTTCCCATTTGTTTTGTCTCATTTCTGAATACACCAATCCCACTGCATATTTCCTATTGAATTTAAGTTTTATTGTCCTCCAGATTTAGTGAAAGTTTGAAAAACAAATCAAGTTGTACTTTTCAGATGCAACCAACAAAGAGGAAAAATATTATGAGAGTGATATAAGTGGCATATCTGAGACATACTCACCTTTGATTGCAGGTCGATAGTTCTCAAACAGGGGTAATTTTATCTCCTGGGAGACATTTTTGGTTGTCACAACTGGAGAATACTGCTGGCATCTAGTGGGTAAAGGCCTGGGGTGCTGTTGTACATTCTTCAGTGGGACAGCCCTCTCTCAACAAATAATTATCCATCCCGATGTCGATAATGCCAAGTTGATAAGCTCTGATGCAGGAGAGGCTGATGGTAGGCAAGGAAGCGTGTCACTTGCCCTTTTGAGTCACTTCAAAGATGGAAGGATTTTTCCTTTCAATTTTAATTCTTCCTTAACTGTTGAGTACTTATAATGAACTAATGAATAATCTAGTATAAATATAGGGTAATTGGAAACACTGAATTATGAGTGTTATTTGATTTTTAACTAGAAAATGCTCAATAAAATCTCAGTTACTTAGAATATTTGGAAAGTTCAAACAAAAAGAAGCCTCAACTAAAAAATAAAAGTTAATTCGAGTATTTCTTTGATTTGTCTATTTGGATATGGTAGAGTCTCTGTATGTATTTGAAATTCTTATAGATGAGGAGAGAAAGATAATGTTTTTAATTTATTGGGAGATCATTTACTAACTCACTTTAATAAGCTATCTACCAATAAGGAAGCTGTTCCATGTCTCCAAATCAAATTGCCAGAAAATATTTCTCTAACCTAATGAAAATATAAAGTCTATAAGTAGATTACATAACTTACTTAGTATGTTTATTAACAAAACTGTTTAAGTAAAATTTAAGGTAGAATAAGCTTAGGATGACTACAACAGATAATGTTCAGACCCTCTAAGCTCTGTGTAGAATTGCCACATTCTCTTCATTCTACTTAATTCTCCTTTTAAAATAAAGTTTATTTTTTAATTATAAAAGTTATAAACACTTTGAGAATTTGCAAAATGGATAATGGTAAAAGCAAAGAAAAAGTTTATTGTACCACCCCAGTGTAACCATTATTAATAATTTAATTTCCTAGAGTTGATTCTTGATATATTTGTTAGCAAAGTTGAGATCACATTTTATAAATAATTTTTAAGCTATTTTAACTTACTATTATAATATTTATATTTTAATGGTATTATAAATTCTGCTAAGATTTGTAATGAGTGAATAATATTTCATTATATGGTTATATAATAATGTAACTATTTCTCTGTTGAACCTTAGATCATTTCTAGTTTTGGTGCATTAAATACTATATAAATACAGAAGAAGGTGCAAAAAACCTTCTTCTGTATTTGCAATTATGTCTTTATTAAAGATGACCAGAAATTGAATCATTGGATTAGCGGGTATTAAAAATTTGATTTTTATTAACCTCTTTAGGGGATTATTTAGTAAACTAATCATAGAAATATGAAAGAATGTTGCCTTTTGTATTTTTATGTCTACCAAAGACTTTCAGATATTTTGTACAAGGTCTTAACTCTGATACTTTTTACATATACTGTGGGTAGCAGTTTGAATAAAAGTTCATAACTAAAGAAAATTGCTTTTCTTAAACTATCTCATACCATTTGTTCTTAGAATCAAGAACTATAACATTTTATAATTACATTTAAGATCCTTATCTATTTTGATGCACTAGGTAGCTAGCTAGATAGAAAGATTGACAGGCAGACAGACAGACAAACATGAAGGCACACGAGTGAAATAACAGATCATCTGGCATTTAGTTAATTGTGTCTATGGACACCCTGTCTGAGTAGGACACAGAGAAAAGTTTTGTAAAGACAAAGAGTCAGGAGGTAGCTCACTGTCTGCAGATAAACTGCAAATCGTTGGTATTAATGCTATTCAAATGGATATTAAATTTTTTGATTGATAAGGAAGGCCCAGCCTGAGATAGTCATACACGAGGCTAAAGCATCTGAAATCTTCTTTAGCTAATAGAAGAGTGAAAGGGGGAGATGCTACTAAAGAATTTTAAATAGGTAATTGATTTGGGCAAACATGCATTAAAAACAAACATAGTGGCAGCAATGTGGAAGACAAAATGGATTTAGTCAGAGAGTTAGGGAGTGAAGGTAGAGAGTGAGCCAGAGACCAACATCGTGGAATTACTGTTCATTTCTTGGCAGTGTATTATAGTTTTAGACAAAACGTTTAAAAAGGCGCACCCAGACTCTTACATGAGCTAGGATATGTGAAACTGTCAGGGTCTCTGCTGGGAGACCACTAATATAAGAGAAGCTACCTCTTAACAATAATATTTGGGGCATTTATTAAATAAGTGGCTAGGTTTAGATTCAAGAAAATTTTGTTTCATTTAGAATCTGTTCTACACATGCAATTTTTAGTTGTACCCACAATTTTACATAGGGTGTGACTACCCAACAGACAGTATTGCTCGGACAGTGTTGGCACTCGTCGTTGGCTGTGGGGGCAAATTGGGAAGTATGCCACGCTGATTGGTGTGTTTCCATTCTTAATGAAAGCTTGGCACATCTGCTGCTATGGTGTGCCTTGACAGAAACAATCTTTGTCATTTGGTACCATCATGCATTAGGGCTTCAGGAGGGAGAAATAACCAAATAGTTATCAGTTAACTAAACTAACCACCCTTTAAAAAAAAAATTGAAGTGATGGTATAATACAATTGTGCCCTTATCTATAAATCTGAACTTATTTTTAACAAAATCCTGCCTGTATGTGCACTGCTAAGACTTTCATTCTCATTGTAATTGGTTAAGTAAATTTTATATATATACACACATATGTCTACGTGTGTGTGAATATATAAAATATTTTATATATACAATCTATATATAATTCACTTAACCAATTATAATACGAAAAAAGTCTTAGTGAACATACATGCCATATATGTATGTTTATATATATCAGCATCTCTTTATATGTGTGTGTGTGTGTGTGTCAACATCCCTATTTCAATAGTTGACATTCACTGTAAAATTTACCACCACTAGAACTGATGTGGTAAGACTTAGCATTTGTGCATTTGCCTTTTGCTTGAAATATCCTTCTAAAAGGGCTTTTGAAAATCAAAGAAAAGCTGCTGATAAAGACTTCTTTTTTGTAGTCCAACAAACAGAATTTTCTATAACAACATTTTCAAATTACGTACAAATACATATTTTTCTATATATTGTATAAAGGCATCAGTGAACAACAATCAACAATCCAGAAATTCTTCTTTTTGCTTATAGAGTTAAATGACCTATAAAGGATCTTTTCATACGGAATACATTAGATCATTAGATAGACCATAAATGATAAAGCCCTTTATAAAGAAAGCAACTACTCTTTTTATGAAAATAGCAACTACTTTTTCAATCCACACTCACTAGGTCCATTTTTTTTTTAAATAACTTGTTGAATTTTAATTCAGAAATGTCTTGAAACCTTGGGTAAGTAAGACCTGGTTCTTGTCACTGAAAATATAATATTTCCATAATAAATTAAGGAATTACATGCTATTCTGTCTCATATCAATTTTTATCGTGTGTCTGACATTGTAGAATATAATCTTTGGGAGAATGTTGGTAAAGCTAAGTTTTTGAATCTACAATTCTTAGAGTCAGGCTTTGCCCTTGGTGAATTAAACATCATAGAGTTGTACTGTGAGGCTCTCTGGAAGGTAACTTCTAGCCTTCTGTTTCCATGCCTGTATTCTCTTTCTAACTTCAACATTTACCTCATATATAAAATATACAACAAGGACACTAAACTATAAATAAAGAAACCTAGATTTTAGTCCTGCCATTGTTATCAAGTAACTGAATGACATTGATAACTTCCATTTACCACTGAGGTTTCCATCTCCGCGTATGGAACACACATGTACAGAACTACATAATCTGAAGATCTCTTTCTTTGAATTCTAAAAATTTATGATGCTATGCTTTATTGGGTAAGATAACTCCCAAGCATGGCATAGAATTCAAACAAACTAGCAGTGCTTAGAATAAAATCTGAGTTCCTAACATCCATTACTGAAACAAGTATATGCTGCTCCTTTGTTCAATGATCAGAATAAAATACTAAAGAAGACATGCAAGTTTACTTTCATAGTGAATGACAGCTTATACTACTGTTCTCTTGCATTTATTGCTTGTGTATTCAAGATCATAACATGATTCAAGCAAGCAGTATTTATCATAGCAACTTTGATATTTGGATATTAAAAAGGAGTTAGCATGTGTCTTTTTAATTCTCTACTATATATCTTTAATCTTTTTGAAACAGGAAAAATATATTATACTTCTTAGCACCCAGTAAAGTACTTTACATCCAAAAAAAGGAGTTAGTACCCAAAATAACGGAACTGATGGAGTCAGAGAGGTGTAAAAAGAAGCTGACCCAGTTACACCGTGTGAACATGAAGGTAGGCAAGGATATAAATCACAATTTTCAAAGGACATAGGAATTGTCAGTCTAATTCAACAAAAGGTCATCATAAAAAGAAGTTGTGGACTATTTCCAGGTTAGTAGAGCACTGACAGAGCATTATGGAGTTAGCAGTAATTAGAAGTCCAAGCTGACAGGGGTTCTTCATTCAGGGGATCTTAGTGGAGATCAGCCCTTTCACATTGTGTTCTGGGAGAAGTAATTTTATGGGTCAAAATTGATTCCCTGCTGCATGATACTATAAAGGTGGATATGGGCCATTTATGCATTTGTCAAAATTTGCAGAATCTTTAAAACTGAGAGTGAATGCTAATTTGATAACTTTGAGTGATGATGATGTGTCAATGTAGGCTCATCATTGTAACAGATGTACCACCCTGGTGCAGGATTTTGATAGTGGGGGAGGCTGTCCATGTGTGGGGGCCAGGAGTCATATGGGAAATCTCTGTAACCTCTGCCAAATTTTGCAATGAACCTAAAACTTCTCTAAAAATAAAGTCTATTTAGGAAAGATGAATAGCCTATCCTTTATATTCCAACAATTCGGGAAAAGTTGGAGGAAAACTTAGGCATCTGGCAATTAATTCTGGTTTCCAGATATAATTGTAACAAAGGAGACTTGGGAAGCAGAACAAAGGAATGTAGTCACAACTAGATCATAGACTCCTGAGTTGGAGACTCTGTAACTGTGCATCAGTGATAGGTCATGGATTTCTTATCTGAATTGAGATTAAATTGAGAACATGAGCTTCAGATAAAGGATATACATTGGGTTAAAAAAAATTCAGTAGCCCCTGCTATTAAAAGAGGCTAAAGGCAGAGCTAGTGTAAATGAGAAAGTCACTAACTCTTCACCCTTCTCAGGAAGAGAATTCAGAGGCATAAGCTACCTGGTGTGGCAACAACAGTATATGTATTAGCATTTAGAAGATAAAGCCCATTTTAATATGAAAAATAATGGATGAAAAGATACCACATAAAACTTTAGAGTATTAGTATAATAACAGTTGGAAAACCATACTTTTTTTTGTTTGCTTTATTTTGCTTTGTTTAGGGAGCAGAGGAACTGAATGACTTTTTGAAGTGTAGCTAGAAATATATAACTTTTATACTTTAGCAAAAATTTCCTGTTTCTCTTTTGATGTTGCTGATAAGAGCATGCATTTCTGTCTCTAAATTATTACTAAATTATAAAAATTATCACTAAATATCTCAAAAGTTATTATTAGGATTAGAGCCTGTACTTATGTCATTTAAAATAATTACAAAGATTTAAAATTTGAATCTCCCATGGTTATGTATGTATAACAATGAAGGTATACCTAAGTAATTCCTTAACTTTTAATCAGGCTGTAAATAAATAAAGAACTCTTTTGTAGTGTTAATGAAAAAAAAAGCCAACTCTGTAAAATAATTTTAAAGAGATTTACTCTGAGCTAAATTTGAGGACCATGACCCAGAACCACGCCCAAGAAGCCTTGAGCAAGTGGACATGCTGAGGTTGGGTTACAATTTGTTTTTATACATTTCAGGGAGACAGGGGTTACAGGTAAAGTCATAAATCAATATGCCGGAGGCATACATTGGTTTGGCCCAAAAAGAAGTGGGGGGAGGTGTTTACAGGTTATAGGTAGGTTTAAATATTCTTTGACTTGTAATTGGTTAAAGACATGAAGCTTTGTTTAAAGACTTGGAATGTTTTAACATAAGGAGCTGCTTATCAGAGATAAGCCACCAGACATAGATTTGTTGTGTAAATTGAGGACCTGTAGATTTGTCTTGCACACCCTTAGGCCTGTTAAAGTGTTACAAAGGATGTCCCTAAGAAGGGAGGGGGGCATGATGAGACATGTCTGACCTCCCTCCTCCTGGCAGGCAATTTAGTTTTAGGATATTCCTTTGTCCACGAGCGGGTCCATTCAGTCAGCCGGTGGGGGACCAGTGAGCCTAAAATTTTACTTTAGTTCACAGTAGTTTATATTTATAGATTAAAAACAAACCATCAAGTCATAATTGGAGTAACTTAGAGACAGTTTCACTTTTCAACAAATACTTCACTGTTAACTTCTAAGTGTTTGCATTTTGATCCCTTACGTGGAAAAGGAGCCCTTGGTTCCTTTTATAAGAACAGGAGAGATGCATTATAATGATTTTTTTATATGGACACAATCTGTTTTCAGATACAAGGGTAGGATTCTAGCTTCTGCTCTGCCACTCATGGATAAAGATTTAAAAGCATCACCAGTCAATAAAGATTAAGGTTAAAGCCAAAACAAAAAAACTATAGCACCATGGTTCTGTTGTGAAACGTTTAGGCTGACTGCTTTCCTTACTTAGTCCATATTCAATGAGTCTCCCTAGACTTAACTGCTTTTAGTTAATGCCTTAGATCATAACTGTGTATAACTGTAGTTTCTTCAGGAGATGTATTTTATTTTTATTTTTACATCAAAATTACGTATATGCATCATTTAAAAGTGTGACTACCTATTCAAAACTGATGAGAAGCCCATGTTGCTGTTCCTTATTAAAGGAAACAAACACATTGACTCTTTAAATGTTTATTTATTATTTGTTTCCATATTTCTAGTTAACAAGTTCATCAGAGGCTGGCTTATCCTAAAGGTAATGGAGCTTCGAGCCCCCTCACTTGCATAGATCCCAGGGAAGGCCTCTTTGTTTCTTATTCTAAGTAAATATTGACTTTCGAAGCTAATTTTTACTCATGCTATTGATTGTTTTTTAAAGACAGACTCTCAAGTTTTATAAGTTTAAGGCCTCATAAAACAGGATTCATTCTTGAATACTATCCTATGTCTTGATTTTTCAGTTTTAGATAGTATTCTGAATTTTTTTCTTCTGCTTTTTTTCCTTTTTTTACTCAGTTTATTAGTTTGATTATTTTAATGTTTCGCTTTGATGTTAGATTCTTTTCTAGATATCTGGGAACATGTGGCTGCTTGTTTATATTTAAGAGTGAGCCACTAAAAAGCTGACCTGGGTAGGGCTTGAACAGAATGGACATTATTTATAACTGATTTGGTTGGACCATTTCATTAGGAAACAATGCATGAACTATTTTTTATTATTATTAGATTGGTCTTAACTTCCAAATAAGAGACAATAAATAGGTCATACCCTGAGAGCTAGGAATCTGTCACAAGTTGAACAGGATTTCCAAAATGACTGTGAAGAAAGACCCCAGGATCCCAGCTGTGCAGTGGGACTGGGAAGTAACAGGGGAGGAATATCTCCAGAATGAAATAGTTCACAGGGCTCCAGGATAGATGTCCATAAGAAGATGGGATTGAAGGTATGTGTGATATGTTAGAAAGGTTGGAAAGGTGATTTGTATAATGGGGGAAAATATTTGGAAATGTATTAGTCATAAGTAAATTTTAAAAAATTGTTTAACCAAACAAGCACACCAAAATTATGAAAATTAAGTGTAAGAAGTGAAGGCAGAATAAATATTTGTGCTTAAAAATAAAAAAAATACAGAATACTAGATGGCTCACCTATAAATAGCATTTTCAGAGCCAGAGCAATATGTGCATTAAATATTAATATAGCCAAAATTATCATATAACTTCATTGGGACAGGCGTTATTGGAAGGGTATTTGTATGTGTGTCCGTCTGTCCACTGAGAAGTGGAGGAATGGAGATAGTTAAAGAGAGATAAGTCTTCATACTCCTAAGGAGGAAGTGAGTAGGTAATTTCTAAAACAGAAAATGAAAATGAAGAGCAGCATATTAAGGAGAGACACTTAGGTAAATAAAAAAAATATAGCTAAAAGCACTATAAGTAGTTACTTTGGGAATGTGAGAGATGGAGATGTGTGTAGGAGAGAGCTCTTTTTCCTAATAAGCCTGCACTGTTTTAAATTGTATGCAAGTATAACAAAATTATCTTCCATTAACATCTTTAGGTAGATAAGAGAAGACACTGCATTTGTTCAATAAGTTTGTAATGCTACTGAGAGAATTATGTAAAAACGAATAAGAGGTCAAGATTGACAACATGATAGCATAAAGGAAAAGCTTAATAAAATAGCTAGAAGACACAGTCAAGGAAATCTCTAGGATAGTACAGACAAAAGAAAAAAATAGATATGGAAAACAAAAAAGAGTTAGTAAAATTGTAGGAATCATTCTGAAAGGCTATGTGATACTAATAGCAATTGCTGAATATCAGACACTATTCTAAATGTTTTACAAAAATAATTTATTCAAATCAGATATAATTTTGCAAAGAGATGCTATTATTATGATCTACATTTGGCAGGTGGAAAATTCTAAGCACAGAGAGGTTAAGCCTAGTGGCCCCTAGACACATGAATAGTAAAGGCAGAATTTGAATCTGCAATCAGGCATTGTGGCTCCAGATTCTGCACTATTAACTGTTACACCATAATGGAATAGATGAGACTATTAAATAAATAATTTAAGAATATTTTCTATAAGTAAAGGGTGTGTTTACAAATTGAAAATGTCCATTAAGTGCCTGGAACAATGGAAGAAAATAGACTATCTCCAAAGTTTTTATCCAGAAATTTCCTGGCATAGATGATCCAAAAGTTTCCAGAAAAAATATGTATATTTTTGTATAGAGATATATGTGCATATATACACACAAAGTTATCAAGATTGCAGAATGATATTAAACTTCTTAACAACAATATAAAATGGTAGTAAAAATGGAACAAAATCTTCTTAAATGTGAGGAAAATTTATTTACAATTTTGAATGGTATACTTAATCTTAAGTGCAATCTGAGGGCTAGATAAATATATTTCATACATATAAATTCTCAGCAGTTTGTCTTCCCGGATTTCCCACACTGGGATCCACATTGTTCCTATGCATTTCATTGGATTTGGGGAAATATCTGTATGTAAATGCCAACAAAATTTCATCCCACAGATCTTTCTTTCCTTCTTCCTTGCTTCTTTTATCCCTCTCTCCCTCCCTTTCCTTCCCTTCTTCCTTCCTTCCTTCATAACCATTTTTGAGCAACCAAGTGTTAGGAACGCCTTGGTCAACAAAATAAAGCCTAGATGGGAGAAGACTATGAATTAGTAAACAAATAAATATATACATAAAGCTTGAAAAGATGAGGAAAACAATAAGTACAGTCTGCACAGATCAAATTTTAATCTCTTCTAGAGATTGTTTGTTTTTGAATCTCTAATGCCTAGTAAAATGTTTTGCACACAGTAGGCACTCAGTAAAGTTTCGGTGAACTACGTACATATTTTTTCCTAATAATCAAAACCTGTTTGTTTTGCATGAGAACCTTGTGAAAACAATCTAGATAGTTTGTGTGCACATATCCAAGAGTTAAGTTTTTAATTTCGCTATATATTAGGCCTCATAACATCACTTTTAGCCTTTCATATTGTTGCTTGCAGAAAATAATTTTAGCACAATGCACAAAAAAATTTAAAACAATTATCACTTTGCCATTTTTGCACCTGTTCAATGGAGATGAGGAGTGCAGATGATCTGAGTACCTCATTAATTCATAGAAAAGATTGCTTTCAACCTGTTTTGCAATTCCCCAACTCCATGAACAAGCTGCAATCCAGCTATAAGATTCTGCAGGGCTGACAGTGTCATGCCCAGTTTAACAGTAGATAGATAAATGTGATTAAATAGTGTAGTGGTCTAAATGTAATTGCACTGTGGTGAGAAATATGGTAGTAAAGGAGATTATCATTATTACATAATGTGCTAGCAATCTTTATGTACATTGTTTCTGTTTATACAATAGTCAAGCCTTAGCTGTCTGCATAGTTTAAATATACAGCTGCTAAGTCTTTTGTTTCCTCAGGTTTAATTCACCTCTTCATCTAACATATATAACGAACATAAACAAGAAAGATGTAGTTCTTAGGGTTAGCAATGGGAATCAACGAAGTCTTTAGGCTAATTAACTTTATCGGTAACTTTACTATTGATTTGAAAATGGCAATGAATTGTACCTAATTAGCTTTGGATTTTGTGTTGTGTGTTCTTTGAAAATAGCAAAGAGGTTTGTGTCTAAACAGACATTTTTTAAAAATCAGGTGATTTGTAATTCATTTTGTAATTGTTTTAACAGCATAAGACTTTGAAAGAAAACTAAATTATATTGATGTATTTCCTTGTCAATGCCAAATATAAGCAAAAAATATTCAAATCGATTTTCATTATCTCTTGAAAATATCAGTAAATATTTGCTAATTTAAAATTCACAATATTTTTCTTAAATTTGTATAAATTCTTTAATTTCTCCAAATATAAATTTGATAAATGTGCATTATTCTCATGAAATGATAAGGCAGAATTAAATCTTATTCTATAATCTTTTTGTTATACATTGTTCCTCTCCCTTTCCCTGTATTCCCTTCAAATCCTGCTGTCCAGTTCTTCTGAACTACCCTCAGTTCTGCCAGTGATGCATGCTTTCTTTCACAAGAAGAGAAACTTTGTTCAAACTTCTGATTTCATATGTCTCATTTTAGCTTTCTGTAAGCCCCAGTAGCACACTAACTTCCCCTATGATAGTAACATATTTTAACTGCTTGTCTTTTTCTCTCACTAGGCTGAAAATTTCATGAAAGAAGCTATGTCTTGCCCATCCTTGTATTCTGAGCATGTTAGCTTAAGTCCTGGCACACAGTAGGCTCTCAAAGTGCATTCATTGAACACATGTGCAAAATAAAGACTTAAAACTGTCTAGCGTTTTATTGGATTTGTAGCATGCAAAAATTTTCTCCCATTCTGTAGGTTGTCTGTTTGCTCTTGTGACAGTTTCTTTGGCTTACCCTTATTTTTTGTAATTCTATTATTGTAGTTGTAAGTAAATGGTCAATAAATATTTATTTTATAAGATTGAGTCCAATTACATTGTAAGAGAATTTTCGAAGTCATTGAGAAAAAATTAAAATAAGTTGGGTATCATTTAACTTACCTTTTAGGACTTTATACAGAAGAGGTCTGAAACCAATACTGATAATTAGGAGTACTACTACTATTTTTTTTTTTTTCAAGACAAGGTCTCACTCTGTCACCCGGGCTAGAGTGCACTGGCATCCTCATAGCTCACTGCAGCCTCAAACTCCTGGGCTCAAGCTATCCTCCTGCCTTGGCCTCCCAAGTAGCTGGGATGACAGGCACACGCCAGCCACCACACTCGGCTAATTTTTCCATTTTTTGTTGAGACAAAGTCTTGCTTTTGCTCAGGCTGGTCTCGAACTCCAGGCCTCAAGCAATCCTCCCACCTCAGCCTCCCAGAGTGCTAGGATTAAAAAATGAGAGCCACTGGGCCTGGCCAGAACTAGTACTATTTTTAAGAGTATAGAAAAATAAGTTACTTTGTCTGGGATTGAATAGTTCAGCATGGTTATGCTACTTTGGTGGTTGACACGGTGTATGAGAAATATAACTTTAAAAATACAGTCATCCGTCACATAACAACATTTCAGTCAACAACTGACCACATATATGACGGTGGTCACATAAGATTATACTGTATTTTTACTGTACCTTTTCTATGTTTAGATAAACAAATACTGTTGTGCTACAGTTGCCTGCAGTATTCAGTACAGTAATGTGCTATACAGGTTTGTAGCCTAGAAGCAATAGGTTATATAGCCTAGGTGTGCAGTTGGCTCTATCATCTAGGTTTGAATGTGTACTCTGTGATGTTCACACAAAGATGAAATCACCTAATGATGCATTTCTCAGACCATATCCTCATAAAGTGATACATGACTGTATGTGTTTGGTTCTTTTAATAATTAATAGTGTATTCTGATGTTTATTGACTCAGTATTTTAAAAAATATAGTTCTGACTTCATCGTGGGAGTTTTGCTATGTATTTGTGTTTTATAGAAATAGATTATGCTGGCTCCCCACCCCGACCAGTTGCTATTAAGAATAAGGTTTAATTTCTCTCTCAGCTTTCAAACTGAATTAGCTTGAGTCCCTGTGATTGGATTTAAAGTAACTTAGATTAAAATATTGACTTCAAGTGGATATATAATAGAAAAAAATGCTTTGATGTTGGTATTACCATTTTTTAAAAGAATGGATCACAGCTTTACTTAAGTAATTTTACCAGTTGAATGTTTACTCTCTTCTCAATAAAAAGAATTAACTTTTTGTATGTTTAAGAAGCTATATTCATGCTCTAACTTAGTAATGCTTTTACCATAATTTGTAGAACCAACTTCATTAAACCAATAAGATTACCAGAAGTTACCAAAAGGATTATTAAAAGCATTTTCACTGAGGGAATATGATTTCTTCAAAGCCTGCAAATGTTCTTACCTCGATGATTTGCCATATTTTAAAAAATCTGTGATAATACATGCAAGGAAGTATACAGATAGAAGATGCTTTGTGAAATTTAAGTTTAATTTTCATTAATTTAAAGTCCATAAGATGTGGAGAAAATATTACTGCTTAGCAAACAGCAAAAATTGTAAGTGTGTCCACAGTCAGTCAATAAAGATGTGACCACAAAGAGTGCAATGCGCACCATCCAAGGGATGGACACGCTTGAAACTCAGACTTGGGGGGCAGGGGGGAGGCAAGGGCAACATACGTAACCTAAACATCTGTACCCCCATAATATGCTGAAATAAAAAAAAAATAAAGATGTGACCAGTTTCTTAACATGCTGGAATTGATTCTGTCATTTTTTATCAGGACAGAAAGAAGCTGATAATCAGTTTTTCCCTGTTAAGCAACTTTCAGAACTTTCAGAACGGAATGAAATTGGGGAAGAAAATGAAATAAGAGAGACAAAGAAAATACATTATTTTCTACTAATCTCCAAATATTTAGACTTGTTAAGATACTGGCAATGAACATTTTGAAGAGAGAGACTTGAGATTCTCTAAAACTTATCCTGTAGTCAGAAGAGGATCCTTATTGCCTGCTTTGACTTGTGGTGTCATCATTACTTCCTGTACCACGAGTGAAGATCACAACTTCTGTAGTATTCGAAATTTCTGTTTTGCAAATAAGGAATATGAAGGTGAGAAGGAGGTTAAGTGCCTTTCTCAAGAACGCAAGTACTAGATCTAGAACCAGAGCTCAGATTTTCCGATTATAGTCTTGAATTTGCAGTGCGTAAGTAAGCTTTTCCTCTGTGTGTTGTGTGGAAATGTGTCTTTCTGTATTCAAATTATATCATCAAATCCAGAATATGGAAAAGAGAATGGTAACAGAACTGATGCTGAAATTAAAGACATTTCTTAACTTCTTAATCTTTTAAAAATATGACTGTTTCATTTTTATGCAACTCATCCTTTCCTGCTGCACTTGTATAAGGTTTTTTGTTGAGGTAGTAAATAGGCGATTTTTGAATAAATCGCTAATGTGTTTCTATTTTTGTCCTTTAACACTTGATGGAATTTCTTGTGTATATCCTGCATGTGTGGAGATGGAGCACCAGTCCTTTTAGAGGTTCAGCATTTGTTGATATATCTGTCCAAACTGAAGAAACTTTGATTTAAAGCAGTGATTTACAATGTGGCTTTGAAGAATCACCAATGGAGTGGGGCTTTTTTGTAGTTAAAAGGTTGAGTTTTAAGTTAATGTCATTATTATTATTGCATGGGAAAAGAGCATAGTGACTGCCTATGTCTAGCATGGAAATGTTTCTTGGAAAAATAACAATTTTATTGAGATATAATTCACATATCACAAAATTCACTCTTTTAAAGTATACAATTCAGTGGGTTTTGTGCATCTAACATGACTAATTCCAGAACATTTTCATCACTCCAAAAAGAAACCTTGTGTCTATTCACTCATTCCCCCTTTTCCTCTCCCTATAGCAACCACTGGTCTACTTTCTGTCTCACTAGATTTGCTCGTTTTGAATATTCACTATAAACAAAATTATATCATATGTGGTCTTTGTGTGAAATTGGCACAGCATCTTTATGCTAACAGCTAGTCTCACCGTTTATGTGGTCACTTATGCAAATATCACTTTTGTCTTAACTTGTTTGTTTGATTTTGCGAGTCTGTGTTTACCCTTGTGACCATGCCACCAAAGCGAAAGTCCACTGCAAGTCCAGGTGAGCCTGCAGCAAAGAGAAAGGTGATTACAATGGAAACGAAAGTAGAAATAATGAAGTGTTCGGAGAAAGACCAGATGCCATCATTCTTTGGGAAAGCATTCAACACTCAACTATTGAAACAATTATAAAGGATAAAGTGAGAATAAGGGAACCTGTGAAAGGCAGTGCTCCAATGAAAGTGTCGATTGTTACTAAGCAGTATAGTGGGTTAATTATTTAAATGGAACGGTTATCATTGATTTGGTTAGAAGATCAGAATAAGTGTAACACTCCTATTAGCTTAGCATTGATATAACATTAGTTGAGCGTTAACCTTTAATATTCTTTTTTGAAATTTCTCCTATCTAAACTTTCTGTATAAGTTTGTTTTTATGTTCTGTTTATTCGAGGTAAAAGAAAGTGCACAATAGTCTCTGTAACTTATTACAGTAGAGGGATATTATTATTATTGCAATATTACACAGTATTATTACCACAGGAGCCATTATTATTATTAATATTATTACCCTATATGTGCTGTTCATCAGGGATCTGAGTTACATACAAATCTGACCTGAAGACATTCTCAGGAATGTATCTCGTAACCGGGACCACCTATACTTCTTTCCTTCTTATGGCTAAATAAGATTCCATTGTACGGACATATCACGTTTTGTTTATCTGTTCATCTGTTGGTGGACACTTGAATTGTTTCCATTTGCAGTCAACATTGGCATGCAAATATCTGTTTGAGTCCCTGTTTTTATTTCTTTGGGTAATAAAAAAATTAAGAAAGGAGTAGAATTGCTGGGTCATAAGATAATTCTACATTTAACTTTTTGAAGAGTCACGAAACTATTTTCCATGGTGACTGTACTACTAGCAATGGGAGAGGGTTCTCGTATTTTGACTTCTCCATCAACACTAGTTGTTTTCCTTTTATAAAAAACTGTATCAACCTAGTAGGTGTGAAGTGGTATCTCACTGTAGTTTTGGTTTTCATTTCCATAAAAGCTGGTGATGTTGACATCTATTCATGTGCTTTTTGGCCATTTGTTTATCTTCTTTGGAAAAATGGAAATTCTGCTCCTTTGTCCATTTTTTAATTGGCTTTTTGGTCTTCTTGTTGAGTTGTAGGTGTTCTTTATATATTCTGAATATTAAACCCTTATCAGATTTATGATTTGCAAACATTTTTTCCCATTCTGTATTTTGTCTTTTTGTTATAATGTTCTTTGATGCATAAACATTTTTAGTTTTGATGAAGTCCAGTTTATTTTTTTGTTGCTTGTGCTTTTGGTGTCATATCTAAGAATCCATTGTCAAATCCAGTGGTAGGGGTTCAACTTCATACTTTTGTATGTGGAAATCCAGTTATCCCTGCACCATTTTTTTCCCCTGAATGGTCTTGGCACCCTTGTTGAAATCACTTGGCCATAGATATATGGGGTTTATTTCTGGACTGTTAGTTCTATTTCATTGGTCTGTATGCCTATCTTTATGCCAATACCTAACTATTTTGGCTATTACCACACTATTGTAGCTTCTTATTAAGTTTTTAAATCAGAAAAATGTGAGTCTTCTTTGTTCTTCTTTCTTAAGACTGTTTTGGCTACTCTGGGCCCCTTGCAATTCCACATGACTCTGAGGATTGCCTTTTCCATTTCTGCATAAAAGAATATTGGAATTTAGACAACGATTGCATTCAATCTGTAAATCTTTAGGTAGTATTGACATCTTAACAATATTAAGTCTTCTAGTCTAGTAATGACATGCCTTTCCATTTATTTAGATTTTTATTTTCTTTCAGTAATGTTTTGTAGTTTTCAGTGTGCAAGTCACAGGTCTTTCTTTCACCTTTTGATGAAGTTTATTTCTAGGCATTTTATTCTTTTGGGTGCTATTGTAAATGAAATTATTTTCTTAATTTCCTTTTCAGATAGTTTATTGCTGGTATATGTAAACACAGTGACTTTATATGTGTTGATATTATACCCTAAAATTCTTCTGAATTCATTTATTAGCTCTAATAGCTTTCTTGTGGATTCTTTGGGATTTTCTATAAATAGGATCATATCATCTATGAATGATACAGTTTTACTTCTTTCTCTCCAATTTGGATGCTTTTTATTTCTTTTACTTGTCTAATTGCTCTATCTATGATTTTTTTTTTTTTTTTTTTTTTTGAGATAGAGTCTCACTCTGTTGCCCGGGCTAGAGTGAGTGCCGTGGCGTCAGCCTAGCTCACAGCAACCTTAAACTCCTGGGCTCAGGAGATCCTACTGCCTCAGCCTCCCGAGTAGCTGGGACTACAGGCATGTGCCACCATGCCTGGCTAATTTTTTCTATATATAATATTTTTAGTTGTCCAGATCATTTTTTTCTATTTTTTAGTAGAGACGGGGTCTCACTCTTGGTCAGGCTGGTCTCAAACTCCTGACCTTGAGCGATCCACCCGCCTCGGCCTCCCAGAGTGCTAGGATTACAGGCGTGAGCCACCGCACCCGGCCTCTATCTATGATTTTTAGTACAATGTTGAATAGCAGTGATGAAAGTGGACATCATTGTCTTGTTCCTGATCATAGGGGAAAAGCTTTCAGTTGTTCACCATTGAGTGTGATGTTAGCTGTGAATTTTTCATAAATGCCCTTTATCGTGCTGAGGAAATTTCCTTCTATTCCTAGTTTTCTGAGTGTTTTTATTATGAAAGTGTGTTGGATTTTTTCAAATGTCTTTTTTGCATCAATTGAGATAATCATATTTCTTTCATTTGTTCTATTAATGTGGTATATTACATTAATTTTCTTTTATCAAATCACTCTTGCATTCCTAGGATAAATTTTATTTGATCAGAATAATCCTTTTAATATATTTTTGGACTTGGTTTGTTAGTTTGTTGAGATTTTGCATGCATATTTATAGAGGAAATTTTTTTTTGTGTTATTTTTTTGGCTTTGATGTTAAAGTTGTCCTCACAGAGTGAGCTAGTAAGTGTTCCCTACTCTTCTATTTTGTGGAAGAGTTTGAGAAGTGTTGATATTAATTCTTTTTTTTTTTTTTTTTTTGAGAAAGAGTCTCACTGTGTTGCCTGGGCTAGAGTGCCGTGACGTCATCCTAGCTAACAGCAACCTCAGACTCCTGGGCTCAAGCAATCCTTCTGCCTCAGCCTCCCAAGTAGCTGGGACTACAGGCATGCGCCACCATGCCCGGCTAATTTTTTCTGTATATTTTTAGTTGTCCAATTAAGTTCTTTCTAATTTTAGTAGAGACGGGGTCTCGCTCTTGCTCAGGCTGGTTTCAAACTCCTGAGCTCAAACAATCCGCCCGCCTCGGCCTCCCAGAGAGCTAGGATTACAGGCGCGAGCCACCGCGCCCGGCCGATACTAATTCTTATTTAAAGTTTTTGTGGAATTCACTTGTGATGTCACCTGGTTCTGGACTGTTTTGGGGAGGTTTTTGATTACTGATTTAATCTCTTGTTATAGGCTTGTTTTAATTTTCTGTTTCTTCTTGAGTCAGTTGAGGTAATTTGTATGTTTTTTGGAATTTCATCTAGGTTATCTAATTTGTTGGTGTACAATTCTTCACAGTATTATCCTTTTAATTTAAGATCAGTAGTAATGTTACCACTTCTGATTTTAGTATTTATGTCTTTCTTGGTCAGTCTAGCTAAAGCTCTGTCCATTTTGTTCATCTTTTCAAAGAACCAACTTTTGGTTTTGTTGATTCTCTCTGTTGTTTTTCTATTTTTTATTTCATTTAGCTCTGCTCTACTTTTTATTATTTCCTTCTCTCTGCTACTTCGGGTTTAGTTTTTGCTTCTTTTCCGAGTTCCTCAACATGTAAAGTTACATAGTTGATTTTAGATCATTTTTCTTTTTAAGTGTAAGTATTTACAGCTATCAGTTTCCCTCAGAGCACTGCTTCCACTGCATGCCATAAGTTTTGGTATGTTGTATTTTCATTTGCCTCAGAGTGTTCTCTAATTTTCTTTGTGTTTTCTTCATTGACTCATTGGTTAAGAGTGTGTCATTTAATTTCTGTATATGTGTGAGTTTTCCAATTTTCTTTCTGTTTTTTTATTTTTAGTTTTATTCCACTATAGTTAGAGAATAAACTTTTTATGATTTTAATCTTTTGAAATTCATGGAGATTTGTTTTGTGGGCTAACATATGTTCTATTCTGGAAAATGTTTATGTTCACTTGAGGAGAATGGGTATTCTGTTGTTAGATAGAGTGTCTATATGTCTGTTAGATCTGGTTAGTGTTCAATGCTCTATTTCCCTATTGATTTTTTTGTCTAAGATGTTATATCCATTTTTGAGTGTGGTGTATTGCAGTTTCTAGCTGTTATTGTAAAACTGTCTATTTCTCCTTTCAATTCTGTCAGTGTTTGCTTGATATATTTTGGACCTCTACTGTTTGGTGAATGCAAGTTTATAATTATTATGTCTTTTTGATGAATTGATCCTTTTATTAGAGTATAATTCCCCTTTGTCTCTTGCAACAGATTTTGGCTTAAAGTCTATTTTTTCTGATAATAGTACAGCCACCCCAGCTCTCTTGGTTACCATTTGCCTGGAATACCTCTTTCTATCCTTTTACTTTCAGCCTATTTGTATCTTTAGATCTAAAGTTAGTCTTTTGTACACAGCATATAGTTAGATCGTGTGCTTTTTATAAATCCATTTTGCCAACCTTTGCTTTTTTTTTTTTTTTCGGAGACAGCATCTCCCTCTGTTACCCTGACTAGAGTGCAGTGGCATCATGATAGCTCACTGCAACATCAGACTCCTGGGCTCAAGCAATCCTTCTGCCTCAGCTTCCCTAACAGCTGGGACTACTGGGCACTAGCCATGATGCTCAGCTAATTTTTCTATTTTTTTGTAGAGATGAGGTCTCACTATTGCTCAGGCTGGTATCAAACTCCTGAGCTCAAGCAATCTTCCTGCCTAGGCCTCCCAGAGTGCTAGGATTACAGGTGTGAACCACCGTGCCTGGCTCAACCTTTGCTTTTTGATGGAGAGTTTAATCCATTTACATTTATTGTAATTACTGAAAATGAATGACTTCTGTCATTTTATTGTTTTCTGTATGTCTTACACCTTTTGTCTCTCATTTCCACTATTACCATTTTATTTTGTGTTTAGTTGATTTTTTTGTAGTCAACCATTCGAATCCCTTCTCATTTCCTTTTGTATGTATTTTTCAGATATTTTCTTTGTGGTTACCATAGGAATTAAACTTAACATCCTAAATTTATAATGATCTAGTTTGAATTGATACCAATTTAACTTCAATAGCATGCAAAAATTTGTATCTATACAGCTCAATTTCCCCTTTTATATTATTGTCACATATTATACCTTTATACATGGTGTATAGATTATGATAGATTTATGATGTTTTTATGTATTTGTCTTTTATATTATATAGGAAATAAAGAGTAGAGGTACAAACCAAAACTACAGTATGACTGGCTTTTGTATTTGCCTACCTACTGACATTTACCAGTGATCTTTATTTCTTCATATGGTTTTGAATATCTGTCCAGTGTCCTTTCTTTTTTTTAAAAATTTTTAATTATTATGGGTACATAGTAATTGTATATCTTTATATGGTACATGAGAAGTTTTCATACAGGCATAGTGTGAATGAGTCAAATGAGGGTAATTGAGATATCCCTCAGGCATTTATCATTTCTTTGTGTTAGAAACATTCCAATTTCACTCTTTAGTTATTTTAAAGCATACCCTAACTTATTGTTGGTTATAGTCACTTTGTTGTGCTATCAGATAATTGTTCAGTCTATCTAACTATCTAACTATATTTTTGCACCCATTAACCACCCCTATTTCATTCCCCTCTCCCAGCTATCCTTGCCACCCTCTGGTAACCATCATTTTATCCTCTGTCTCCATGAGATCAGTTGTTTTTAGTATTTAGCTCACACATAGGAGTGAAAACATGTGAGATTTGTCTTTCTGCGCTTGGCTTGTTTCACTTAATATAATGTTCTCCAGTCCCATCCATGTTGTTGCAAATGGCAGGATTTCATTCCTTTTTGTGGCTATATGATACTCCATTGTGTATATATGCCACAGTTTATACATTCATCCATTGATGGACACTTAGGTTGATTCTAAATTTTGGCTATTAAGAATAGTGCTACAATAAACATGGGAATGCAGATACCTTTTTGATGTACTGATTTCCCCTCCTTTGGATATATACCCAGCAGTGGGATTACTGGGTCATATGGTAGTTCTCTTTAGTTTTTTAAGCAATCTCCATACTGTTCTCCATAATGGTTGCGATAATTTACATTCCCACCGACAGTGTACGGGGGTTCCCCTTTCTTCATATCCTTACCAGCATCCATTATTGCCTGTCTGTTTGATAAAAGCCATTTTAACTAAAGTGGGATCATACTTCATTGTAGTTTTGATTTGTATTTCTCTGGTAACTAATGATGTTGAACATTTTTTATATACTTGTTGGCCATTTGTATGTCTTTATGTATGACATTTTGAGAAATGTCTGTTCAGATCCATTGACCATTTTTTAATTAAAGTATTTGATTTTTTCCCTATTGAGTAGCTAGAGCTCCTTATATAGTCTAGTCATTAATCCCTTGTCAGAATGGGTAATTTGCAAATATTTTCTCCCATTCTGTGCGTTGTCTCTACACTTTATTGATTGTTTCCTTTGCTGTGCAGAGCTTTTTAGCTTGGTGTGATCCCATTTGTCCAATTTTGCTTGGGTTGCCTATGCTTTGGGGGTATTACTCAAGAAATCATTGTCCAGACCAATGTCCTGAAGTGTTTCCTCAGTGTTTTCTTTAGTTGTTTTCTGGTTTCAGATCTTAGATTTTAAGTCTTTAATCCATTTTTATTTGATTTCTGTGTATGGTGAGGGATACAAGTCTAGCTTCATTCTTCTGCGAGTGGTTATTCAGTTTTCCCAGCACCATTTTTTGAAGAGACTGTCCTTTCCCTACTGTATGTTCTTGGCACCTTTATTGAAGATACATTCACTATAGATGTGTGGATTTATTTCTGGGTTCTCTTTTGTGTTCCATTGGTCTATGAGTATGTTTTTATGCCAGTACCATGCTCTTTTTGTTACTACAGCTCTGTAGTATAATTTGAAGTCAGGTAATGTGATTCTTCCAGTTTTTTTTTTTTTTTTCGCTCAGGATATCTTTGGCTATTCTGGGTCTTTTGTGGTTCTATATAAATTTTAGGGTTTTTTTTCTATTTCTGTGAAGAATGTCATTGATATTTTGTTGGGATTGCATTGAATCTGTAGATTGCCTTGGATAGCATGAACATTTTAATAATACTGATTCTTCCAATCCATGAGCGTGGAATATCTTCCCATTTTTTGTGTCTTTAATTTCTTTCATCAATACTTTATAGTTTTCATCACAGAAATCTTTCACTTCTTAAGTTTATTCCTAGGTATTTTATTTTATTTGTAGCTATTCTAAATGGGATTAGGTTTTTGGTTTCTTTTTCAGATTGTTTATTGTTGGCATATAGAAATGCTGTTGATTTTTGTATGTTGATTTTTTATCCTGCAACTTTACTGAATTTATTAGTTCTAATAGTTTTTTTATGGAGTGTTTAGATTTCTCTAGATATAAGACATACCATCTGTAAGCAAGGATAATTAGACTTCTTCCTTTCCAATATGGATGCCCTTTATTTCTTTCTTTTATCTGACTGCTCTAGTAAAACTTCCAGTACTATGAAAGTTTTCAGTGGTGAAAGTGGGCATCCTTGTCTTGTTCCAGATCTTGGAGGAAAGGCTTTCAGCTTTTCCCCATTCAGTATGATACTACCTGCGGGCCTGTCATATATGGCTTTTATTGTGTTGAAGTAAGTTCTATCTATACCCAATTTTTGGGGAGTTTTTATCATGAAGCACATCACTTGAAATGATCATGTGGTTTTTTTGTCCTTTGTTCTGTTGATATGATGTATCACATTGATTGATTAGCATATGTTGCATCCCTGAGATGAATCCCACTTCATCATGGTGACTAATCTTTTTAATGTGTTCTTAAATTCGGTTTGCTATTATTTTGTTCAGGATTTTTGCATCTGTGTTCATAAGAGATATTGGCCAATAGTTTTCCTTTTCTGTTGTATCTTTGGTTTTTGTATCAGGGTGACACAGGCCTGATAGAATGAGTTTGGGAATATTCCTTCCTCCTTGATTTTTTGGAATAGTTTAAGTAGACTTGGTATTAGTTCTTCTTTGAATGCTTGGTATAATTCACCAGTGAAGCTATCAGGTCCTGGGTTTTTCTTTGATGGGAGACATTTTATTATTGCTTTTATCTTGTTGCTTGTTAGTGGTATATTCAGGTTTTGGATTTCCTCCTGCTTCAATCTTGGTAGGTTATGTGTCTAGGAATTTTACCATTTCTTCTAGGTTTTCCAGTTTATTGGCATACAGTTGCTCATAGTAGTCTCTAATGATGCTTTGGATTTCTGCAGTATCAGTTTTTTGTTTTCTTTTTTTTTTTTTTTGAGACAGAGTCTCACTCTTTTGCCCGGGCTAGAATGAGTGCCGTGGCGTCAGCCTAGCTCACAGCAACCTCAAACTACTGGGCTCAAGCAATCCTCCTGCCTCAGCCTCCCAAGTAGCTGGGACTACAGGCATGCACCACCATGCCCGGCTAATTT
>CAUYRB010036819.1:0-12466 GCA_963574695.1 Propithecus perrieri | reverse complement strand
ATGTAAAAATGGACTTAAACCAGAAATTAGAAGGACAACATCAGCAACAAATAGTCTTGATTTTGTATATCCAAAGGCATGAAGGTCATAATATTTAAATGGATGCTTAAATATACCAATTTTGATGAAGCAATAAAAAATAAATACTTTCTCTTTCATTCTAGCTTGCTGTAAGAAGACAATTTCCTGTTTCTTCCATGTAGTAGGGAAAAATCAACATTTATGTCTTTTCAATGTGGTGAAATAAACTAACCTCAATATTGTCTGCAAACCAGAGAGTTCTGTAGCACTCAAGAATGTGGGTCTACATATGGCGAACACATTATTTAAATGAAACTACTTTATCTCAATGTATGTACATTTTAGGAGATATTTCATATCACCTACTTGGCCAGAGATAGCATCAAAGAAGAAAAAAAGAGATCTGTACAAATGGGCATATTTTAACAATTTTAAAAAATAAGCAGATAGAAGAATTTAAACTGAATGAGGTATACATTTGAACTTGTGACTCGATGATTATGAAACTGGATACAAATTAAAGCTAGAGTTTAGTAAGAAGATGATAAAATGTCCATATCTAACAGGTTTTGAAGAGATGTCATCCTTCCCGGCACCCCTGCCCACCACCTCACCCGCTTCCCCCTGGTTTGGTTCCTGATAAATCAATAAAATCTATCTTCCTGTATGACTGCTTTGGGGGGAAATGAAACTTACAAATTTCCCTTTGAAAAATTTTGAATGTTGGTATTTTTAAATAATTATCTAATTTCCAATGGAAATTTCTAATGCTATTGCATTGTTGATATGATGATACAAAATTGTAATTCCCTAAAGACCAAAGAGACTTACTGTGCAAATGTCATGTTTTTTATATAAAACTCTTTATACACATTTCCTGGATTCCATCAGGGTAATTTTTTTTTCTTTCACTGTTATTGTTATCATCTCATCACACCTTATGAGATCTGAGTCCTCCAGCAATATATTACCAGATCATTATCTGTTTCTTCTGCTTTACCCTCCTCCCCCCCACCAAAAGCCTGGAGCTCAGGTCTCCTAGGCAGATTTAATATCCTCGCACAAGCCTTCCTTGAATGATTATGGTAAATCTTGCTTGCGGCAATTTTTGTTTCCTCTAGAACTCTCCCAATCTCCCCACCACCACCACCACCACCACCATAGCAACTTTCTATACTTAATGATTTTTTAAAAATTTATTTTGTTTTATTTTGTTTGTCCACTGATTTGCAATCCCCTGTTCTATTCTATACCCTCCGGCTATCTGATTATCTTAATATACTTTATTTCCCTGCTGCCTTTTCCTCTGTGAATTGAGAGTGGTACAGTATGACTTTGAAACCTGGCAGCACAAGGGATTTGGGGCTAAAATGCCAGAGTAAAAGAATTCCAGATACAATAACTTATAAAGTTTGATATAAACAAATAGTAAATAATTCTTTCTATATTGTGCATCATGTGCATATTATATAAATACGTGTGTGTATGTGTCTATAGACACACACAGCTGTAAATGGAGACCCATAAACGACCTTTCACATGTCCCAAGAGGCAGAAGTAGTCTTAAAGTCAATATGACAGTTGGGGGTTATTATGAAAAAGTAGTGTTTTCTTGGAGGAGCCCAATATTGATCTAGAGATTGCTTCTAAATTATTCTAGAAAATGGTATCCTGAGAAAAGTTATTTGTGTTGGTAGATAAGGTAAATATTGAGCTACTATTTGCATTCTCATAATAGCTAAAGTTTGGCCTTGAGTAAAAGTAAAAATAAATTCTAAAAACACAAAGATATTATTAATTAATTGTAAAAAACACAAACACACAGAGAGTTAATAGTATTTGTTGAATTACATTTATTCTTTCGCTTAACTGAATTAAGTAAAAACAAGAATTATTCAGTATAAAAAAGTTAGATTATTTAGTAGTTATATAAATTATTTTAATTGTGTATTACTTGTTATTATTCCCTATTTAAAATATTGTGTTTTGGCAAAACCACGTAAATTTTTGATTAGCCATCTCTGCTTTTAGAATATAAACTTAGATCTGGCAAAAACAAACTCACTCATATTACTAGGAGCATTTGAGGAATCCCATAAAACTTCTTTAAACTCTCAAAAGTTTAATAAAAATATTACATACTTCCAAAAGTTGCTCATAAAATTTTACTTGAAATGTAATTCAAATATGATTATTTTAGTGTTCACTAAAATGCTTTTTGAGCCAAGTCAACCAAGAAAACAAAGAGGTAGGGTTTAGAAGCCTTACTGTTTTTTATTTATTATGTGGATGATAAATCAAATGTAGATAATGTGGATTACCACTCACATTAAAATGAGCGGCTACTTATTTGGTTACATTTATACTTTTGTGAGAAGCTAAATTACAGTTAAAAGATGCTAATATTTTAGAAATATAAGGCGATATTCTTAGTTTTTATATGTTCTAGTCTTAACTTGGATATAAATGGAAAAATAACTGACAAATTAAACAAAGAACCAAACCTTAGATATTTTTCATAATGTGTATACAATACCACACAATGGTTAAGATCTTGCATGGGGAGACAGACTACTTACGTTCAATTCCACCTTGCCTTCTTATAAACCATATGATTTTAGCCAAGCTACACAGACTCTCTGAGTTTATTTCCATCATTTGTAAAATAAATGACAATCATGGTCACTGTATAAATATTAGGTGAAAAGTAAAAGTTTTAATTCATATAATGTGCTCAGGACAAAATTTAATCCATGGTAAACATTCCTAAGCTATACATTTTACAATTGATACAGTTGCCTACTTCAAATATCTCATAATATAGATGAAGCTCTAAAGTTCAGAAAGTGCAAGATTTGTGCTATATTGAAACATTAACTTAAAAGGAGACCTCATGTTTCATTATTTCAACTCTAGCATACTTTCTTCTCTACTATAAAGAATATGACAGGCATCCTTTTAGACAAGCTAAACACACACATATATACACATAGAGTTTAAGTAAATATAAAAGTGAATGATATATAAATATGAACACAAATAAATATATACAGACATATTTCTGAGTATATTTAAATAACAATAAAATATTAAAATGTAAATTAGATACGGATATACATTTTGAGCTATACAGAAATATGTACACACATATAATACATAAAATATGAATAGCCTATCCAAAGGACTGCATAAAGAAACTGATTTCAGAGAAACTTGGTTTTATTTTCAAATTATCTGTTTAATTTGGGACCTAATATTTAAATTCTCCATATCCAAGCCTCATATGAAAAATGGGAGAAATTAAATTGGTTATGTCTGTGGTCATTTTCAATTCTCTCAAAACTTATGGCTTTCTGAAAAGTAGTACATATGTATGTGATAAACATATACACGTAGAAGTATATACATATATAAGATTTCTGAAATTCATAACATAATATTTTTTTGAAAATACACATTATCCTATTGAAGAGTTTAACATCTCTCCCTCAATAATTGCTATAACAAGCAAGCAAATAAAAATCAGTGAGAAAATAGCATATCTAATAACTCTATCCACCAACTTGACCTAACTGATATTAACAGAAAACTACAATCAAACATTTGGAATATTAATCAAGGTTTGCAAAAAAAGACTATATACTAGGCCATAAAATAAGTCTCAATACATTTTAAAGGATTAAAAAATAATACAGAATAAATTTGAGGTTAAAATAACTATTATACACCTCTTTCATAATTTTACCATACAGTCTTACAGTTTCATCTTTGTACTTAGCAGTATAAATTGGAGGGGGAAATTAAAGCAATAAATAAAAGAAATCATAAAATATTCATTGAAATACTGAGCTACCCAAGTTATTTGAGTGGACAAGTAGTTTTATTTTTTGCTTAGGTAATTTTTCATGTCATTTATTTGCTATAAACCTAAACATATAAATTTTGAAGAACTATAAATATAAATTTATATCATTTTAATCTGGGAAAAGTATTTATATAATTTTAAAATAGAAAAATACCTAATTTTATAAAATGTAGCACTAAGACATAAAAGCTTCAAAGATTATTTTCATTTTCAACTTAATGCTTAGAAATCCACTTTATGATTCCTCTTAGAACATCTATTAGTGATAAATTATGACGATAATACTTGAGCTGTGTAGTAACCACACTAGTAGGAGGTATACTTCCAGTTCCATTGTAACTAATTTTTGGAACTGTTGTCCTTCCTGACAGTGTTAAGAAAGCCATTGATTAAATAGCTATAAATTGTTAAAATTTGGAGGGAGAACGTGTGGGCATGCTGTAGAATTATTTTTTAAATATGTAAAATATTTCTTTAAAGTCTATACATTTAGTGATATTTCATAAACAATAAACTTATAGGGAGAAAAACCACGACAAGTCATTTTTCCACTGGAGAACTTTTCAAACTTATATTAGTTCATTGAATTCAATTATTGTTTGCCCTGTCTTTGATAATTTTCTGGAAGGTAACATTTAACTGGAAAAGTAATCTTATCCAAAAGTCTGGTGAAGGTATACAATCGAATAACAATTAAATCGATTTAATTAATTATTTCTGTATATTGGTTATGCCATTCTCCTGTTTTATACACTAAAATTCAACCTGCTATTTAAATATGTGTTTGCTGAGGTCACGTTAAGGAGTTTATATATTTTTGTTGTTTTCTTTTGCTGCACTATTTATATTCATTGCTTTCAGCAGGAATTGATTAGAAAAGATCACCTTGAATCTTACCAAGGTGAGTGTAATGCTTCATTATTTCACTACATGAAAATCAGTTAGTTCCTTTAGGGAAAAGAAAGTTGTTTTCAATTATATCATGAGATCGTATTGGAAGTCATTTCTTGCCACGTGACTTTTTTTGTTTCAAGAAGAATTTGTGTTTGAGTATGTGTGTGTATGTGTGCATGTGTATTTCCATACAATTCCATGGTCACATGGATATGGCCAGGGTAGTCTTTGATAAAGAAAATGTTCACCACTTAACAAGTTGGAAAGAACACATGAAAGCTCAGATGGAAGCCCTAAATTTTATACAAGTAACTTGACAGTGTTTCCAGCTTTGAAATAAGCCTATGGATTCTAAGGTGTCTAATTTGAAGCAGACATTATTTATGTACATTTATATATTATGCTAAAGGCAGAACAAGAAAAAAGAAGCAAGTGATAGATTCTTAAAACTTTTTATTTAATTTTTAATTGAAATATATAACTTTATATTTCACTTTAAATGATTATTTAATGCCACATACATTAAAGTAATTAAAATTAATATATGTATGTCTTATAAATGGAAATAAAATATAATACTTTGAATATAAATGCAATATATGTATTCAAAAGTTTGGAATATTTTTGCTAAAATCCCACTATATAATACATATTTGTATATATTTCCATGCATTATTATGTTTACATATTTTATTTATTTACATATATTTTATTAATTGTATAATCACATAATAGAATTGAATTTAGAGAATATAAGTTCTATTCATTGGGAAGATTTAGAAAAGGAACCACTTTAACTATAACATCCTCTTTGGTAACTTATTATGTGGGTAATAAAGGAAATATTTCAGCTTCATTTTCATAAAATTAGCAATAGTACATAATAACTAACCTAAAATTACATACCTTAGGCAATAAGACCACAAGAGTATCTATTGCTCTAAAAAAAGTGACTTCATTATAAAAAAAAGACTCTGCATTCTCTTTTCTAAATGATGTTTTAAGGGGATAGAAATATATCTTGTTATTTGCTGCAAGCCATCTTTCCTATCTTGATAATATTGAGCTAAAATTTAAAAAGCACATAAATTTCCTAGTTTACTAAAATAACAACAATTATGTTTGTATATCAGGAGTGAATAGATGAGCATAAATATTTAAGAAGAGTTAAAATCCTAAAAGAGTGTTCAGATGTGGTTAAAAACAAATAAAAGAGATTAACTCATATTGCAGTTTATTCATATCTTTATAGTGGCATATTCCATGTTCTACAGGCCATTTTGTGGTATACTGGGGATATAAATACCTGCTTATCAGACGGATATTGAGCATGCTAACATTCCCGTATTATCCGTTCTTTGATTCACTACTGCCCCACTTTTAGGTTACTGATCAGTGTACCATTATTTGGCTAAAGTTTGCATGGAAACATTCCGGAGAATAGTGAACAAAGAGCCTTATTACCCAGTTGCTGGAGATTTATAGTTGTTTTGTGTGTGATTTTTAAGAAAAAGAAAATAACCAGTGACTCAAGGACAGCTGAAGAATAGAGATTAGTGTAGAAATGCCCAAAATATTCAGCTCACATTTTATCTTTGCTGAAGCACTGAAGGCTATCAAATCCACTGTGGTTTTTTTTTTTTGGCAAGTTGTAGTTTTACAGGGTCATGTTCTAGAAGGAATTAGCAGAGCTCACTTACTTGGAATAATTTTGTATAGAGCACCAATATGAAAGGAAAATAGGAGTAAAAATAGAATAATATGCTACTGATAAACTCTGGATAATGAAAAGTCAATTGAGGCAGTTGAAGAATTGAGAAGTAACATTTTGATACAAAATACAAATATTAACCAGAACAGTAGATCCCACTGACACAGGGAAAATAAAGGTAAAATTTAACAGAACCGAAAAGACAGTGTGAAGATGGTCTTGAATAGAATCATTACTTTAGCAATTCTGGGCCATTGATTTCACTAATAAGTCTGTTATTGTTTAGAATTTCATGTAGTTGATTCCTACAGAAAGAAGTCATGTCACTCCTGTCTGTTAGAGCCCAGAATCTTTTAAAAAATTAAGAGACAATTTTCGTGTAGTAAAATTTGTACTTTTGTTATATAGTTCTGTGAGATGTAATAAACCTATAATCATATAATGACCAAACCAATCAAGGTACAATAACCATCACTCCCAAAAAGTTACGCTGTGCCTCTTAGTAGTAAAAGGAGTGATAGACACTTCACAACAGCCCAGAAAACTCACCATACCTATTGCACTCTAATTTGTCTCAGTTACAAATTTGCTATATTAAAACTAATGAATAGATAATTCTATTGTCTCCAACCTAGTGCTCCTGATTTCTTGTATTTTCTCATACTGTTTATGCTAATGTTCCTCAATGTATTTACAAGCTTGAAAGAGTAAAATGTTCCTGTTTAAATATATATTTTAAACTATTAGTGACAGAAATATTAGGTTCCTACAGATGTGGCTACTGTCACTGCACTGCCTTTATGAGAAGGAGAGGAGACTGGATTTCCATGCACCATTGCGAAGGTCACCACCACCATGCCACAGGCTGCTGTAAGACTGAGACATGAATGAACCACACTAGCCACAGCTTTTTGCCCATGCTGCTTGCCTGCAAGGGGTCCTACCCTCTCTGGTCCCAAGGCTAAAGTGCCATTTTGGGAGTTTAAGGCTGGGCCATGTCCTGCCATCAGACTACGTTTGGGCTAATATGACTGCAGCCACCACCTGGCCAAAGGGATACAAGGAAACCAGGTTCTCCTGGACATACCTAGGACAATACTCACTGCCCTGCGACAGGCTGCTGTGAGACCAAGATGCAAGTGGACCACGCTCCTCACAGCTTCTTGTCCATGCTGCTTACCTAAGCAGGGCCTCAGCCTCTCAGCTCACAGGTCAAGAGCCAGTGCCATTTTTAGAGTTTAACACTGGGCTACACACTCCACTTGGGCTGCAGCCACCATCTGGGTGGAGAAATACAGAAAAGATCAAGATCTCCTAAGTAAACTTAGAACCATACCCACCACCCTCCTATAGGCACCTTTGCAACTGCAGACTAGGCTTCCCAACCTATTGCAGATACCAGCAACTCCAACACAGACCATTTGGGACTCAGTGGGTTCATCTACCACCACTACTGCCATGACCCACATCACACTAGCTGCCCAGGGGCTGAGAACCCCTACACACACCTGGCCCACTGCTTCCACTACCAGCTTCTAAGAAAGCTAATGAAAATCCAAGAATTGGCCTTCTAGGACAATAACACCACTGCCAGCAAAAGCTGCTCTGGGGCCTAAAAGCAGGAAAATTAAGCCCACTGCTGCCACCCCTGGGGCCCAAAGATTGCTGAGTTGGCATCCAAGTCCGGGTACACAAAATGAGCAAATATTAATGGAAGGATAAAGGAAAAATGAAGAAAACAAGGAAATATAACATCATCTGAGGCCCACAAAAATTGTCTAGCAACAGATACCAATCAAAATGAATTCCATGAAATGCAAGATAAGTAATCCAAAGTATTGATATTACTGAGAATGCTTTCAACTTTTCCCCACTCAGCACGATATTGGCTGTGGCTTTGTCATATATGGCTTTCATAATCTTGAGATGTTCTTTCCATACCTAGTTTGTTGAGGGTTTTATCATAAAAGCATGCTGAGTTTTGTTGAATGCTTTTTCTGCATCTATGGAGATGATCATATGGTCTTTGTTTTTGCTTCTGTTTATGTGGTGAATCACATTTATTTATTTACATATGTTGAACCATCCTTGCATCCCTGAGATGAATCGCACTTGGTTATGGTAGATTATTTGGCGTTGAATTTTGTTTGTTAGTATTTTATTAAAGATTTTTGCATGTATATTCATAAGGCATATTGGTCTGCAGTTTTGTTTTTTTGCTGCATCCTTTCCTGGCTTTGGTATCAAGGTGATACCAGCTTCATAGAATGAGTTTGGGAGGATTCTCTCCTTCTCAATGTTATGAAATAATTTCTGAAGTGTGGGTATCAGCTCTTCTTTGTCAGTCTGGTAGAATTCAGCTGTGAATCCATCTGGTCTGGGGCTTTTTGTGTTGGAATATTTTTTATTACTGCTTCATTCTTATTACCCCTTATTGGTCTGTTTAGGAGCTCTATTTCTTCTTGACTGAGTTTTGGGAAGTTGTATGTTTCCAGGAATTTGTCAATTTCCTCTACATTTTCAAGATTATGTGCCCTTGTATCTCTTGAATGTATACAAATAAAAAACAAATGAATAAAAAGAGAATAATATGTCTGAAAGATTGGGTTTGCACCATACCTTAAAAAGTGCATTGTGCCACCTCTCATTACTCTCTACTTCCCGTCAAATTTTTGTTTTTTGGTGATGTTGTTGTTTTCTGGAAATTGCATACATAAAATGTGAGGGGTTTTTTGGTTTTTATTTTTACTTTTTATTTTTTCTGGGATAGACTCTTGCCCTGTCACCCTGGGTAGAGTGCAATGGTGTCATCATAGCTCACTACAACCTCAAACTGCTCGACTCAAGTGATCCTCCTGCCTCAGCCTCCAGAGTAGCTGGGACTACAAGCACATGCCATGGCACCCAGCTAATTTTTCTATTTTTTATTAGAGACGGGGTCTCGCTTTTGCTCAGGCTGATCTTGAATTCCTGAGCTCAAGCAATACTCTCACCTTGGCCTCTCAGAGTGCTAGGATTGTAGGCGTGAGCCACCCTACTGAGCCTCAATGTGAGATATTGATGGGGAGGCATAAGTTTGGGGAACAGCACTTTACATGTCTTACCTTTTTGACCTTTGTTTTATTGTAGAGCTGGGCAGTAGATTTTAAGGGCTTTTATACCATCTTTTAGCGTTTCAACTTTGTTTATTTTTTCATTCCATTAGCATAGAAGTGGGAGAGTTACCATTTATTTTTTACTACAAATTTATGGTTCTTGTTCTCATCATGAATTTGTATTTTCTATAAGATACTGGCTATTGGATAACTGTAGAAATATACACAATAGATGGTTGATGAGATAAGTTTCGTCAATCAGAATGCCTATATTCATTAAAAGAAAACTACAACCCCTCAGCGAATTTATTTATGTGAAAACTGCTTTGTTCCAAAAGGTTTTGAGGCTGATAGCTCCCAGTCCTGGTGTCATTAAAAAGATAATAATTACATTGAAATTTTAAAAAATTAAACTGATATATTTAAAATGTTAACAAAAATTATATTTCTATAATTCTAAAGAAGAACATATGAAAACAATATTTAAATAAAATTAACACAGATTTTTCTACTCTCAAGGCTAATTGGATTATAACTTTAGCTTAATATCTTATTATTGAAACATTTAATTATAAAAGCCTATGAATTTCACTACAGCTGTGTGAAATACAGAAGATGTAATTTACATTACATTACATCAGGATTTATAGAAGCATTAAATTATATTAAAGATACCAAAGATATAGTGAAACCTTTAATACATACTATCTCTTCATTATATAGTCTTATATGTATTATAAAATTTTAAATACAATGAAAAAGATTCATCATTTTATTATATTTTCCCTATCATTCCGTCTCCCCAACACACATGTGCGTGTACACGCACACAACACAGATGCTATTTCATTGATGCATATATTGGTAGACTGTCACATATGGTGTGTTAATTAGTTCATTAATTTGGAAAACTGCCACAAATATTATGTATCTGTGTTTACAATTTCAGAAATGTATTCAATAAACTAGATCAAAAAAATAACAATCCTCTCAGAATAAGTACAGAATATTGGATGCTAGATTTATGCACATAAAATAAAATATAAATGAAGCATGCGCACAAGATGGCTGTTAATATTTTACCAAATATTTTCTTATTAAAAAATGTAAAAACTGTAAATGGGAAAATTTAACTTAAAAATGACAATTGTCATAAGGTAAAATAAAATGAGTCTGTGACTTGGAGTGAATTGTGCCAATGGGATAAATTCTATAACAAGTTATTTATTTCTATGAATTTTTCAGCCATCAGAAATATGGCTTGAATAATTGTTGCTCTGGTGATTATGATTGCTTGAAAGTTGAATTATTCAAGCCATATTTTGAATATGAGTAAAATAATGTACCCGAAATTGTGATATTTATATTAAATAAGTGGATAAGATATTTAATGATTGATAAAAGAATATATTTCTACTAAGATGGATCAAAAATATTCTCATTCTTTCTTTCCAAATATATACAAATTATTCACAAATAGCGTCGATACAATTACATGTGTAATAGAAATCATGTTTGAAGCAATTTGTTACTTTGTAATTATGCTGTTCAGTTCACTACTGCCCACTTCACTAATGCTACAATGAGAAAGTGTTCTATCATCCAGGACTCCTACATGCTAGAAACAAACGCCACCCTGTCTGGTTCAGGAAAAAGAAGGATTTTGAAGACAAAATTGTGTAACTCAAAGATTCACGGAGACACTCTCTGTGAGTCTTTGAGAACATTGCTCAGACTTGCCTTAAGGCTGCCTGTATCCCATGGCCACTACAGCTCAGCACAAAACTTGAGTCACTGACGCCCCTATCACTCAGCCAGGTCATGAATACCAAGTGGCTTCAGCTTTTTTCATTCCTCTTTTTCTGAATCAAAACTCCATTTTGGCGTATCTGATTGAGTGGCCTAAATTACCTGCCTGTGTCCTATCTTCAAATAATGCTGTAAAAGAATAAAACTAGCTTGTAATCAGGGCAGGAGGATCCCTCATGTTAAAGGGTTAAGGAGATGTAAGGAGACTCTATTTATAATAAATATCCACTAGAGTCCATCTCTTAGCTCTCCAATACTACTGTATATTTTTCTCCATAATTCAATTTCTAAACAATAATAATAATCAGAGCAGCAACAAAAAAGATGTTTCTCCCTTACATATTATAAATATCAGTTTAAAAATAAAAATAAAATATGTGCTGACTTTGAATATGACTTAAATAGAATGCTCTGGTCACATTTTACTACATGTGGTACCATTTACAGAAAATAAAATATGAAGGATAACATTAATGCAATCATTTTTTATCACTCACTTCCTAAAAATGAAGTAACCCAAAGTCTCATCATTTACTGATTCATTTCTCATAATTTCTGAGTGCTATCCATTTCCTTTTGTTTTATTCCCACTTTATCATTATATTATTCTACACACAAATTTTTTTTAATGTTTTTTATTCCACCATATTATGGGGGTACAAATGTTTAGGTGTCGTATATTGACTTTGCCCCACCCGAATCAAAGCTTCAGTTGTGTCCATCCCCCACACATTGTGCATCACACTCATTATGTATGTATATACCCATCTCCCCCTCCCACCTCCCATCTGCCAAACATTAAATGAACGTTATTACTATATGTGCGTTTAAAATTGTAAAGCTTAACACCACAAAAATAAGTATATAAAGTAGCTAAAGAAGTCAACTGAGGAGCAAGAAAATTATTTCAGATATATATATAAATATACGTTGTTGTGAATGAAGTATGTGAGTAGATAATTCAGTACATAGCTTTACAAAAAATACCTACAATTGGTATTTTATGCCTTCTTCCTCCACTATCCTGTCCACATCTCAAAGCTTTATGTTAGCATCTCAGTTGATTTAAGT